>OMKY01215331.1:0-10235 GCA_900302395.1 Bregmaceros cantori | reverse complement strand
TGTGAATGCTGCATACACCAACCAAAATGTCTACCTTGTCCATAGACTGATGTTGAGATTGGAAACCCTCTGTAGTAAGGCCTGGTCATGTGACTGTACTAACTCTAGGGGGCTGTAATGTTGCAGCAGCTGCTTTCTGTCTGTGTTGTGTAAGCCAGGCCAGAATGGGAAGTGCCCACATTGCAGAAGTTTAAAAGCCCTGACAAGGGATCAACATTTACATTGTTAAAACAGTGTGCAGTCTCTGAAGAGGAGCAGGCTGGAGAGTAGGGCTGCATATGGCGTTATTTATTATTATTATTATTTTAATGTTTTTTTTCAAGCCCATTCAGGCCGTTTTTTCCAAGCTTTATTTATTAGGGTTAGCGGAAACAGGTGAAGATGGGGGACAGACATGCGGGAAATACGTCGGTGGCGAGATTCGAACCACCGACTCACCGCGCCATTGAGGCATATGTGTGCTTTCCAGCGCTCTGCCTAACCAACTGAGCTACTGGGCAGCACGGCGTTATTTATTTTAATCATTACATGTAGGGGGGCAGCGATTAAGATGACTAATATATTATGAAAATAATCAGCAAATAATGTAACTATCATTGTTGCCGTCGGCAGTTTTTTTTTTTTTTTTTTTTTTAAACCAGTGCCTATTGGTCTACGCAAATATATTACTTGCAATACATGAATAATACTATTCAACATTATTCATCAAACATAAATATGAAGATAATTATGAAAATATTATTGTATATTCATTTTAATGAACTTAATTGTTGTACATTTGTTGGCTAAAGTAAACCAAAATTGGCTACCTTTTCAAGTTCACAAGATTATTTTTTGTGTCGTTGCAAATGTTTGAGACTTTTTAAGGAAAAACATCCAACCGATGAATTGCCAACTAATCAATTACTATTAAAATAGTCCTCAGTTACAGCTATACTCAGTTATACAAGATATAATTCTTTAGTAGTTTGCAAGAGTTGACTTCTGGGATTTGTGTCCTCCATTTTGTTTTTCAATTTTTAGAAATGGATCAATCGAGTTGGCATTTGTGTGTGACATCACGGGGAGTCGGGTTGGTGTTGGCTGGCATTGCACTGCATGCAAACTTTATTTATAGAGCACCTGAGAGTACTGTGCAGTGTGCAATCAATTATATCAGAATAATATGATATAAATAAATATAAACATATAAAGGAAACATTGCAATAAATGCCAGTTAAGAGCTAAAAAAATTAACTTGGTAAAAAAGAAAAACACACTTGATCAGGATGATCAAGTACATTTTTTACTTTATCATCCTGAGTGGATGTGCAAAGGCAGTTTGTTCCAGAGCCTCAGAGCAGCCGCTGCAAAGTTTGTCACCATTTCAGGCTAATTTCGGTCCGAAGCCATTTTCAATACCTAGAATTATTATATTAATTATAAAAGATTATCTAATTGCTGTTGATACTCACTCACCATTAGTCCAAAGAAGCATGTCCCTCATTCTATAAAAACTAACTTTGATTGTGGAAAAGACAAACACTTGTATATGCACCACCTCCAACCTCCTGTGCACGCAAGTATCTCTTGTGAATGTTGTGCAAAATGTCCGCCCTAGGAGTAAAATAAATCATGTTGCACCATCCGGCCAAAATGTTACATAACACGGTCGGTTGGGGAATCTTGGGGTGCCTCTGGTTTCTGTAGTCCCATGCTTTCATAGGTACTGGTACACTTTCATAGGTACTGGTACTTTTTTTTTTTTTTTTCGGTACTATTAGGGTGCTATGATTAGTGAATAATTATTGAATAATTATTCAATAATCAATTATGAAAATGAATTGGCTATCACAGAGGTATTGGACCACATGAATGTAACATTAACTGATCATTTCTACAAATGGATGTTAAATGGACATCATTGTGATGAAAAAAACATCTTTATAATAGAGTATTTCCAGATAAACTGTAGTCTTTTTGTGGCAGAGTAAATGTACACATATTGCATATGCCTTTTCTTTTCTTTTCTTTTTTATTTTTAAAATTGTTTGTTGCTGCTGCCTATTGCCGGCCAGTGAATCGACTAGTATGCAAACCTAGCATTTCCCAGGACATGAATACCATCTTTCAAATGATGGTCATTTAATGGGCAGATTTTCTTGGTTTCTGGTTGGTTCTCTAAAAAGCTGTCAAGCTACAAAAAAAACGGAGGTAAGAATACGTTTAAACTGTAAGCGAAGAACGTCCCAAGTTGACCTTTCGGTTTGTTTGGAAACTGGGCGAACGCCTCCCTGGAGGCGGTGTATCTCATGACGGACACACTGGAGGCAGTGGAAGGACCGGGTCTACGCCCTGTGAACAGGAGGTCCCAGGAGCAGGCATCCGGGGAGGTTTAATGACCTCTTCCGACAATTACTTGGCAGATGAGCCCTCTAATGGCTACTAGATGTTAGCCGTGCCTTGTGGATAGTAGGGGCTGTCACATACTATAAACATGATATACTTGGACCAATAATAAACAATAAAAATTTCATTTGATCGTTTGATTTCTACATGTAAAGACAAGGAATATAGATGGCGAAATGATAAGATATGCTTGCAAATAAAGAAGTAGGTCACAATTTTCCAAAATAGTTCTAAAACTTCCCATTCATCTCCAGAAGAAGTGGGTCTCCGCAGGCTCGCGCTTAAAACGAGAGAGACTGGTTCCGTACCCCCCTGCCCCCTTTGCTTACTTTGTTGAAATTAAGTCTCAACAAGCTTGTATGATGATCGCTACTTGATCTTCATCACACTCTCCGAGACGACTAAATCAAGTCGATCAGCTTCGTTACCATAAACACTTAACCTTAAATCCTTTTGCGGAGTGTCGAGCGTTCCGAACAGTTCAGGCAGGCCGATGTTTAACTCGGTCCTGAACCGGTTCTTCAATGCCATTCGCTTCCTCGTCTGTCCACAAGATTGAGCCCCAGATGCATTTGCGTTTATTGATGACTGACGGTGAAAGTGGACGGCTGGATGCCCAATCTGAAATAGTCTCCCAGACATAGGATATGTTAAAACTTAAAACGTATAGAGAGCGAAACAAAAGTTTTTACCGGTTTTGTGGATTTCATAATGTTCAGTGAGAAATCGTTTTATTTAATTTCTCTTTCCGCTCCTAGTAAATTGTGTTTGATTTCGTTTTCGTTCCGTGAACCGGTTGGTAGCCCTGATGTTTTGGAATGATTGCATCACAACTAATGGATCCCCCATCGACCAGATCATTCCGGTGGACAAGTTGGTGAAGGGCAAGTTCCAGGACAACTTTGAGTTTGTGCAGTGGTTCAAGAAGTTCTTTGACGCCAACTACGCCGGCCAGGAATACGACCCCGAGGAGGCGCGACACGGCCAGGAGGCCATGCCCGCTGGCCCGCCCGTGTCGGCCCTCAACAAGCCCCCAAAGAAGATCCTCAGCCAATGTGAGTTCTGCTGCACCGTTACAGCCCTGTTACCAAACCAGTGTTTCGGGCAGGGCTTGGAAACGGAATTATTTTTAAAACGTTCCGTTCCGAACGGTTCAGGCAGGTCTACACTTAACGTTTTCGTTCTAAGAACCGTTCCACCACCAAAATATTGGTCCTGAACCGGTTCGGAACACAAATATTTCGTTCGTTCTTAAAGTTCCTTATATTGCACAATGTTAAGTTTAGATATCGTTTTTATACAAAATATTTTTGGTGGACTTTCAAACTTCAGAGCCACTGTATTAATGTCATTACATTCACTTCCTTGTCTGTCCACAAGATGGAGTCCCAGGTGCATGGGTCTTGACGACCTACAGTGAAAGTGGACGGAAATAGTCTCCCGGACATAAGATATGTTAAAATATATAGAGAACGAAAAAACGTTTTAACCGTTTTTTTATGGATTTCATAATGTTCCGTTTCTGTTCCGGAACATTTGAAGAAATCTTTTCTCATTTCCGCTCCTTGTGAATTTCCGTAAAATTCCGCTCGTTTTCGTTTTTCGTTTTCGTTCCTTGAACCGGTTCGGAGCCCTGGTTTCGGGGGCGCACGGTGGCCGAGCGGGTAGAGGGCGCGTCCCCCCAGACCATAGGTCGAGCAGTGCCGCAGGATCAAATCCCCAGTCCGGCTTTTCTGCAACGTCTCCCCCCCAACGCTTCAACCCTGTTTCCGATTTAATCCTGCCACTATCTCGCTCAGTAAAAAAATAAAAAACGGCGCTTGCGGCCAAAAAAAAAACATAAAAAGAAAAGAAACCACTGTGTTTCTTGAGGTGAACAATTGAGAATTTGTAATTGGTGATTAGAAGTAATTAATATAATTGGATTAATGCAAATGAATAGCATAGCATGCTATGCTATTGAATTATGCTAATGAATTAGCAGCATAGCATATATGTGTATGTAGTTACATTCAAATGCTGCTTATGCTAGACAAGGGGTGGTTTTACTTCTTCTCACTCCTTTTCGAATATTTAGCTCATCGTCATTATTTTCAGATTGTATTATTGTGTTTCATTATTTGTAATTAATTTCATTTATTTTTGTATTTTGTGTGTGAGTGCTAATAATAATGTAGTGTTGTGTTTAACAATATAGTTTGTCTATTGTACGGTGAGTGTGTTGTTCTCTCAGCGTCTCATGAATCAAGTATCTCTCTCTAGCTAGCTAACCTGACCGAGTGTAGACTTATTCTATAGACTCCTAATACAGCATAAATAAACAGCAAAAGCACATAAAAATATGCTGCAGCCCTTCATTTATTTACAGATATGATGGTGCCGAACCCCAGGAATTAAACTGTTGTGAGTCAAAGTGAATGACTCGCTTTGAGCGCAGAGCCACAGGATTGTGAGTCTCGTGAGCTTTTTCTGACTATGAAAGAGGAAGAATTAACTGAGTTGGGGAAAGGGATTGAAGACGAGACCTCCACAGAGGAATTGGAAACAGATTGACAGCGCTACGGAGTTCGCTGACCGCATCACAGTGCTAACAACCAGAGTGAATCGGATCATGGAGTGGTCACCTGAGTCCACACACATGACCGACGTCTGCTCGCATTCGGTCAGATCAGCATCAAACCATCAAAAATGTGAAATTGCCAAAAGGAATAATTGAAAAATATGACTGAGAGAGAAGCAAATGGCAAGCCTTTTTCGTCTCGATATGAAACCGCTATCCAAAGCAATGATGGGCTGTGTCCGAAATCCCCCCCTAACCCCCATGTAGTGCTCTATATGGGGCGCACGCCATTTTGTAGGGGTGTCTGAATTCTCCATGTACCCTAGATAGTGCACTGAAAGTATCCCACAATGCACCGCGAAATGTAGTGAGCATCGCATGTACCCTAGACGGATTATATAACCTATAATGCACTGCGAGACGTTTTAAAACCTAAGACCTAAACGTAAAAAAATAAAATAAATGCCGCGCCGGGAGTAAATAGCGACCGACCACGGCAAATTGTTATAAATGTAAGTACTTCTGACTTTTTTGTGATGATTGTAGAATTTTGTAATAATATTTGTTATAATTATATTTTATAATAACTTTGACGGCGCCAAATCTAGTGTCCGAAATCTCGGCCGTTGCTGTTTAGTGCACTATAAGTGAGTGCACTACATAGGGGGATAGGGAGTAGGGGATAGGGAGCGATTTCGGACACGGCCATGAACTTGATGGAAAAGAAAAGTTCACATAACTGAAGTCAGATTTAACTGGAGCAGCAGCAAAAAAACAATCATTTCCTTCGAACACACATTTGGGCGTTGCAGTTGACGTTGCAGATTTCACAGATTATTTTTTCCATGTGCTAAAGACACACATTTGGGCCTGACCATTCATTTAATTGCCTGGTATCAAACTTGAATGTGTTTTTCTGTCTCCAGCCGTGCAGAAGGCCCCCGTGGCTAAGGTAGCTCCCAAGGTGGCGCCGGTGGGCGGGCCGACACGGAAGCCGGCTGCCGGCATGGGCAGTCTGGAGCGGGCAGAGCTGGAGAACGAGGTGCCGACCATTTAGTTCCTGTGTTTGATTTGAATATTTAGAGGAACATTCACTATTTTCTCAATCTGGTTGATTGTCAATGTCAGTCCAGCAAATCAAAATTTTGAAATCGAAATCTGATTATTTTCTTATATTTAAGAAAGTAAATTGTCAAATTTGGATTTTGCTGTTAACTAAGAATTACTTGTTGTTGTTATAATAATAATAATAATAATAATTATTATTATTATTATTATTATTATTATTATTATTACACGTTGGTGCGCAAAACTAATTTTTTGCTGTATTTATAATTTTATATCAACTTAAAATAAATACATTAATTACCTATATAACACAATCCCCTATAAACGTATATGGGATTTCTATACATCTAAACCAGCTCTTGAGTTGGTTGTGAACATGAAACGCCTCTCCCACTGGAAAACATATTTATTTATTCTGAAGGAACACACGTTTTCATGGATAAATTATACTCTTTAGAAATATGTAATTCAATTCTGAAGTTAGGATACGTTTAAGGTAAAGCTTAGTCAACTAATCTGCTGTTTTTCTCTTTTTTAACCACCCAGTCCCTTTTTAATGCTGTATCTTCAGAAATGAACATTTACTATACAATTCAGTGTTGTTTCTTTGTAAATTCAATTCAATTTTATTGATGTTCCCCGAAGGGGCATTTCATTTTGCAACCAGACAGGGTCAACACAGATCACAGTTCACTCATCCATTCACAGACATTAAAGTACAAACAGACAACTTCTCTACAGACATATGTAACGGTAAATAAAAAGTTCAGTCCTATTGTTGGGTAGGACTGAATAAAATGGATAAAGGTATAAGATGAATAAGAGTGGGCCGTTTAAATATTAGGTAATCATAAAAGTTGGTCCACATTCCCTGCTTTGTGGACCAACTTTTATGATGACCTAATATGTTTGACTTGTTTTTGTCTTTTTGGCGGACCGTCACTGACCGTTTGTTCCCCTTCGTAGATCGACATGTTGAGGCAGAGCATCGGCGACATCGAGAAGGAGCGGGACTTCTACTTCGGCAAGCTGCGGAACATCGAACTGATCTGTCAAGAGAAGGACGGCGAAGAAGACCCCACGCTGGTCAAGATCATTCAGATTCTTTACGCCGTAGACGTAAGTCGCTGTGATCATCAGACCACCTGCTTCATTGCCAGTTTGGGCAGCACGGTGGCGCAGTGGTTAGCATTGATGCCTCACAGCTAGAAGGTCCTGGGTTCGAATTCCAACCCGGACAGGTCCTTTCTGTGTGGAGTTTACATGCTCTCCCCGTGTCTGCGTGGGTTTCCTCTGGGCACTCCGGTTTCCCCCACCACCAAAAACACTGCTCCAGTCAGTGCCCCTGGCCAAGGTACTGGCTCAGAACTGGAGTTGGCCCCCGGGCGCTGCACCGCGGCTGCCCACCGCTCCTCTGGGATGGGTTAAATGCGGAGGAAGAATTTCACTGTACATGTATGTATGTGTGACTAAAAAATCTTATCTTATCAAAACCTAGTCAATTAAGATTAATTGCTGCTTGTCTAATGTGAACCCCTTTTGTTAAAGGGAAACCGCCATAAATTCATACTGAAATACGTTCTGCCTTGATCTTAGCCGAGTCTATACATGGCCATCTCGCTTCTGTGTGTGTACTCACCCTGGTACGCAGCAGTACTTTGTAAGGTTAGCCTCATTGACCCAAACAGAAATGGAGATGGAAGCAACAAAAAAATCGCTCTGTTTGGTTTCATGCAACCACCCAATCTTGCTCCCATGCAAGATTGAAAGCGGAAAACTCTCTAGTAATTAGTTGCTTGAATCTTCATTCCAGAAAACATACTTTAGTATGTTTTTTTTTTTTTTAATTTATTTGTTTTTGTTGGTGTTTTCCTTTTTTTTTGGTGTTTTCCTTTTCTTTAAGGGTTAAGTTTGTCACTTTCTTGTCAAAATCTACCTGCACAGTGGAAGTTATTTATTTATTATGTCCCACAAATGGCAAATCATTTTGCAGAGGCAGCACACTTTAAAGCCCGCGGCCATGACTAAACTATATACATGACAGACAAGGCATCACAACATTCAGACCGACATGGCCGGCACTGACCGTACCAGGGTCGATGGAATAAAATGTATTGTAGAATAAGAGAACTCCGGCACTACGGTGGTAGATACAAAGGAAAATTTGTACTGGTTAGTAGAAGCCGGCGGTACAGCCTGGCGGCGTTGTCAGCCTGCCAACCATAAATACTTGAGGCTCCTGCATACTTTCACGGTGGGGTGGGGACCAGCCCGCCGTAAAGGTGATCACGTTTGGGTAGAAAGTGGTCATAGTTCCAGATCACCGCGGTGCCCCGCCCCCCTCTGCCCCTTCAGAGTTGTGTTATATATGTATTCATACTGTCTAACCTCCGCGGCCAACTTTTCCTCAAATTCGTCCTTTTTCTCTATCTCTATTGCCTCCCTCTATTCCCTCTATTCTATTATGTTCTCTGTTCCTGTTATTTCGCTGTCTATACAAACTGTATGTTGTTGTCTCGCTCTTTTTCTCTCTCCCTTGTCTCCTCTCGAGCGAGAGAGATTTGCGGGCCTGCTTGCAAAACGGAGACCGCCCACTCTCCGTCTTGACCAATCACAGCCGCGAGGTGAAGTCTGTTAGTGGAAAAAAGGGCTATGGTCAGGATGAGAGGTGGGGAGCATCCCACTGACAAGTACCGAGGCACATTGATGATGTGTTGTAGTTTTTTTAAAGCAAAAAACTACACCACGGCGGTCTGCTCCCCACCGTGAAGTATGCAGGGGCCTTTAGTGCTTAGCATTTTCACGTCTTCACCGTCGAGGCATTATAGACCTGTGTGGAAGTCGTTGACAGTGAGAGTTAACTGCCTGTACTGTCGCTGCAGTACACGGTGGTGTATGCTTATGAATCAACTTAACATTCCTCATCAAGAATGTCTCCCTCCCAGACAAGCTGCCGAGGAGGTGGCTTAGGACCCTACCACCTCCATGTGGTTAGAACGTTCTCTTATCTAATGTTTTACTACTGATAGAGCGGCCGTTTGAAGCGCGGTTGAAAACCAAAAGGTTGGTGGTTGGAATCCTGCCTCCGACAGTCTCCATGCCAATGTGTCCTTGGGCGAGACACTGGACCCCAAATTGCTCCCAATGGGTCGTGGCGAGCGCCTTGCATGGCAGCAGCCGCCATTGGTGTGTGATTGAGAGGTCACTGTAAAGCGCTTTGAGAGCCCCTGTGTGACAGAAAAGTGTGATATTAATGGAAATCTTTCCTTCTTTCCATTACCTTGGTCTTTCAATTCTTGGTGCACTGCCTGCAATTGTAGTAGAGTGGTCGGACCTCATAGGTCATCGTCATCCAGAGGTCTCAGTTCTATGTTTAGGGTTCGATACTAGGCCTGTCACAATATTCAATAAGTCAATAAACGTACAATAACTTTATAGCACAATAACTTTTCTGGCCACAATACATTTTTTCTTTTTTAAAGTTATTTTTTGCCGTTTGTTCATTTTTGTTGGATAGGTCAGAAACTGGGTTGAAGAGATCGGGGGTAGACATTGCAGACAAGTCGACGAGCGTAGTCGAACTCGCGACACGGCGGACGCTGCAGTAGACACAGCGCCACTAACATGAATGGGGTCGCGTTGGGTGCGGTGTCCATAACCACTCGGCCAATGCGGACCCCCACAATACATTTGTTTGTGCATATTTAGTTTCCTTGTCACTCCGACCCCTTTCACTGACTGAATGATGGGCACAGTGATGATTATTGATTTAGAAAAACTGAACATGAAAAAAAAATATTTTTGGTGCATTTCGTTAGTCAAGAAACGCCAAATTTGACTATTTCAAGTCGGCAAGGTTAAGATCTTGTAATTGTTGCTCAGCGTAAATATTTACGGGATTTTTTTTTAAAAAGAAAAAACTATCCATTAATCGACTAATCTGAAACTGATCGATGATTGAAATAATTGTTAGTTGCCGCCCTAGTGCGAACGACTATCGATTTGTCACAAGAATTTCTTTGACAATTTCTTGTTCAGCAAAATAGTTTGATCACGACAGTCCTGGAGGAGACTTGAACCTTTTGTAGAAGTTGTTGCTCTAACTCCATGTTCATGATGTGTGTCTCTAGGAGGGCTTTGTGCTGCCTGAGGACCAGGACCCAGACCAGGAAGCAGACCAAGAGTTCTAAACCAAACTGACCCCCAGGAGAAGCCCCGC
>OMKY01215316.1:0-21854 GCA_900302395.1 Bregmaceros cantori | reverse complement strand
AATGGAGCCGTACAGGTTTAACCCTGCATTTTGGTTCAGAGCATGGGAGTTTAAACAGTGCTGGCTGCGTCGTTCCTCCATGCCGCCCGTGGCGAGAAGTTCGCTAGCGAGTTAAAGTTGCCTCAAATACACCTACAATGTTGACTGCTTACTGTCTGTCCTAAAATAAAATTATTCATTCATCTATTTTAAGAAGAAACAAATGCTGTCTGTGATGTGAACTTATCATTTATCTTTTAACGAATGTTTTTTTACATTTTGTAATATATTCCATACTGTAATGACTGCGTCTAACGAGAGTAGAAAACAGTGCCCCCTGCCGGCAATGTATGGTCATTGCAGGGCGCATTATATAAATATTTTATTTTTTATATTAGTTTACATCTAAACTAAACCAGTCTCGAATCCCTATTTATTTCTATGGCCATAAATGTACAGAAAAACCTGTCAAAATACCCATAGGTAACCGCAGACGGCCATCCAAAACGGCCCAAAATGGCAACATTGAGAGGTGCGGTTTTTTTTGTTTTTTTTTTTGGCGCGGGGGGGGGGGTCGGTCATCATTTGATCCGACCCCCCCGAAAGCCGGTGGATAATTCGCACACTGGCTATGGACATAACATAACAGCTGTACATATTTCAGTTTCTGTGTTTGCCTGTTTATTAACGACATCAACTAATAACTTTTTAAATTATTATTTTTGTGCAAGCAACATTTGCCGTTTTTTTCCATCTTTTATTGACAGGATTAGTTTGAAACAGGGTTGAAGAGATTGGGGGTGTCACAGGAAAAGCCAGCGAGGAGAGTAGAACTCACGGCACTACGGACGCTGTGATCTAAATTCTAAACCACAGCGCTGTTACTATGAATGGGGGCCGTCTTTTAGATTCAGTGTCTTTCACCACTGTTCCATTTTGATTGACAGGGTTAGTGTGAAGGGGGACGAGAGAGCGGGGAAGCAGACCTGCAGCATACTTATGTCGGTGAGCGGAAGCGATCTCACGATCGCTGCATGCGCTGTGTCACAGACACAAGAGTGCATGGAGCTGGATGCAGGGGTCTAACAGAATGCGCCATAGATGCAGCCCCTGACATCAACTAATAACTTTTTAAAAAAATTATTGTTTCTTACGCCAGCACAATTTTCTCTTGTTGAAGCGACTCAGTCAGTGAGACGAAGCGAACCCATGGCACTACCTGCACTGTGAACTCAAAGACACAGGCACAACATACAGCGGCCTAACCAACAACAACTAATAACTTTTTGAGCGCTAGAGACGGAATTCCAGCAAAAACCAGCATATGTGAATGGGGAGCCCTGGCTCAACCCCTTCATCCAGCCCCATGCATAGTCTTGTGCTGTGGCTTAGATCACAGCACACACCCTTTCACACTAAACTACGTGAATGGGAAAACACAAATTCCCCTAGGAGGTAGGGGTGATTCTCTTTCTAAGCTGTTATGTTTAGATATAATTTGTACACAATGGCTGTGCTCAAACCGTTCCCTATCCCCTACTCATTAGATAGTGCACTCACTTATACTAGTACACCTAACAGAAACGACTGGGATTTATTATAAAATGCAACAATCATTACAAAAAGTCAATAGTGCTTACATTTATAACTATTATTCGCCGCAGCCGGTTGCTATTTACTCCCGCCGCGCCATTTTTTTGTAATTCAGTAATTTTGAATGTGCCTCACAATGCATTATGGATTATATTGTTGGACTAGGGTACAGCGATGCTCACTACTGGTGCATTGTGGGATGCACTATCTAGGGTATATGGAGTAGTCGTCTATTGCAAATTCCTTTATCAAAACATTGATGTTTCGTTATCTTGACTCATTGAACATTGATTAATAATGGGCGACACATGGCGCCACTCTGGGAGCGGCGCCATGTGTCGCCCATTATTAATCTTGTACAAATTGAGTTGAGAGATGCGTCAAAATATTTCTCTGTCATAAAATTCCACGAGATTTTGTAACAACCCAGCCGATGCAGACACCGCTGATGGGGCGAGCACCGTTTTTCATTCTTTAGTGAGAGAGATACTGACAGGATTAAAAGGGAAACTGGGATGAAGTGTTGGGGGAAGGGGGGGGGGCATCGCAGAAAAGCTGAAGAGGGGATTAGAACCCGCGGCACTGCTCAACCTATGCTCCGGGAGGCACACTCTATAACCACTGAGATGTTGCTCATTGGTCAACAAGTGGAAGATGTTATGTAAGTTGTTGACGACCGATCTTTGTTCTTTAATAGTGAAAGGTCATCACGGCGTTTGACAAATATATTAAACTAGTGGTCTATTTTTAGACTCTAAGACAGAAAGCAATTTGAACTCGAGGACCTTCTCAAACTCACTGGGATCCATGTTTTTTCTGCAGAATCTTTTTAGCTCAGGGTCACAGCAAAATCCTGACATGATCTCTGTGCTGTGGTCCACTTGTCCACTTGGTGTCCAGAGTTATTGGTTCAATTCCAGTGCACTGAAAGTGGTCCGGGTGATGACCTAAAAACGCCCGGAAACCCAGTGCGCGACTGATGGACACGCCATGCTGCTTATGTAGTGGGAATGACGTAGACATCGCTGACGAGCACACACTCGCGTCATATCACATGTTGTAGTTTTATTTGTAGTCCGTCCTACTGGCGACATGTAAAGTTGATAATGCAAGGTGGCGAGGAATTTTCTGAATTTAATAATGGGTAGCAAAAGGGCTGTTGTGCCCTCGCGGCTTGGCGGCGGCAGCCATTCCTCGGGTATGATCGTGGTCAGACGAACAGGCAGCAAGCGTTATTTGCTTAACATTTTCTGTTTAAAAGTATTCTATTATTGATAATAGATATTGGTAATATGCTATCAATCACCAGCAGATGGCAGCATAACTACGTCGTTGTATTTGCCCCTATATAATGGACGTGAAGTGGAAATAATGCCACTTAACCATACGTATACCTGAAAAACACATCACGTGCAACAGCCCTGTAAGACAAAACTCCAGACAGTAGCCCTGTTTACATGGTACCAAAAAGCCTAAATATCCGCTTATAGGTAGATCCGCTTCAAAAGTGCTCATGTATACACCTCCAGATCAGCTTCAAGTGGATCGGAATACATTTTGAAGCGGAATAAATTTATGCCGGTTGGCGATCCGCACACCGATATCACTCGCGGACTTGTCGGGTCCGCGACGTCCGATTCTGAGGCCGGACGCTTTAACTCTCCCCACTTGGTGTTGCGCGGCGGCGACGAGCCAACGCCCGTATTTCGTCCGTGACTCACTACCCGGGATCCGATGCCGAAGCCCAGTCCGCGACTGAAGAGCGAAGGGGCGTGGGGAACAGGTGCAGGATCGCCACGGGGCACCAGCCCAACTCCAGCGGCACTCTCCACTGTGACAAAGAAGCGTTCACATATTCCGTTCCAAAATACTCTGACCATGAAAATGCCGTGTAAATATGGATCCGATTGGTAAGTGTCCATGTATACATACAGGTGAAGCGGATTATATTTGATCCGCCTAAATGTATTCATATCCAAAAAAGTGTCCATGAAAACGGGGCTAGTGACAGATTCAATTCCTTAGCGATTATCGAATATAAAATTAGTTGTCGATTGATTTTATTATCGATTCGTCAACGATACGTTTTCTAATCGTTGCAGCCCAAGTGGAAATGTGACGATCCCAAAATGTTTCATGAAGGTAGCTGTAACTTTTCACACTGTGGTTACTTCACTCTGAGTAAATCAAGTAAAGGGTTAATATTTTGCTGCTGCGATTGGTAACTTCTGTATGCGCCAGCCATTGCTTTGTTCTGGCCAATGTGAAGTCAATGTGTCATATTATATTACCTTAGTGAGCATAATAGCCCTAAATATATCACCATTTTAATCATTTGATTAAAATGGTGATAAAATCAATGATTAATGATGACTAAATCAATAAATCATACAAATACCGCCATATAAATAAAACTTGTTGCATATTCCGATCACCACAAATTTGGACTGAATGTCTTAATAAAACACAACGCATATGACTGTACTACAACACCACACCACTATGCACACACTGCCGCGGAGCTTGCAAATGTCAAGTTCGGACTCCGAAGATTTCTCTATCTCGTATCGATCTTGCTTCCTTAATGACATGCGCCGGGGCTGCGCCGCGGAAGCAGGTTATGTTTTGGTCGCGAAAAAGTTCTGCACGGATCTGGATGAAATTGTATAGAGTTGTTGGAAATGACCAACGGAAGAAGTGCCTTTCTGTAGCCTATAAGTAACAATCATACTTAATCACCAACTTACCGATAGATCGCTGGGCGATTACCGCAGTCACGTGACCAGACTCCCGGGTTGTGGTGGCTGTTGGGAAATGTAGTTCCCAGTAGCATCTTTGCCGGTGGCGTCAATCGTAATCGTGCTACTCCACGAGCACTTGCATTGATAATGGGTTGCCACACATACTGCTAGCAAAAAGTAAAATCACTATTTTTTTTGTACCACTACGGCACAGGTTTGTAATCTCTTGAGTTCTTCTAGTTTTCATATGCATTATTCTAGTTTTCATATGCATACATATAATGGGACATCTGGTCCCCCTAGTTGGCTAGACACCCTGCCAACCATGGGGGAAGTTCCCAAACATACACAACACATGTTGTTATTGGTTTAGTCGCCTGGGAGATTCGACTGTTTCTCCAGGTGCTGTGGTAACGTCCTATGGTAAACCGCTAACCACGGCTCTTTCTCAATACGCGCACTTCCACCTCCCGACTCGATCCGCTAGTCCTCAGCACGCAGACTAGATCGCAGTATTGAGACACGACCCCTGGGTTTATTTGCCGAGGGCTTTATTTAGAGCCACGCCAATTACTCTACATTGGGCCACCGCCCTCCTTTGTTCCCAGAAAACCACTCCGTAGATTTAAACGTATTTTCCAATTAAACTGTGAAAATACATGTAAAGTAATTAAGTAGTTAAGTAATTAGTTTTAATTAATTAAGGAACTGTGATAATTTCATAATAACAAAATCGAGTACACGATCCAAACCAGATGCTGGTGTTTTGTAAATGATAGTTTGTTAAATGATACTGCCCCCTGCTGCCCAAACTTTGCAACACATGTCCATATATTCGTTGATTATTATTCCCTTTCCACTAGAGAGCGCGCATCGCACCTTTCAGATTAAACAATAATATTTTTTAAATCATTGATTTGCATTTTTATACGTTTTATATTTATTTAAACGCCAAAAACACACGTGGCGTTTCACTAACTTAACCAACTCGTCTGTAATTTTTACACAATTTAATTTTTCAATATTTTAATATTTAAACAAACAACTGTGCACTTGACAATTATGTATTCTTTTTTTAATAGCAATTATTTGATTTAATATGATTTCAGAACTACAAATATTCTTGTTTCAGTTTGGATATTATCAAACATTATTGGTGTTTCATTAGTACATTGGTTGCATACATATTCATGTATGTTGATCTTATCTAATGCTGTTTTCACAAATCATTAAAGAATGACTATTGTAAAATTACACTTCAGTGGATAGTTAACCTTATGTTTATATATTTATATCTGGGAAACCATCATAATATTAAATGTGTAAAATGGAATTTGCTAGCTGTCTTTATATTTCACATTGCTTTTGTGCACGGATCTGGATGAAATTTTGGAAATGACCAACCGAAGAAGTGACTACATTTCGGTGCATTTCTGTAGCCTATGAGTAACATAATCATACTTAATCATACGATACGCTTACCGTGGTCACATGACCAGACTTCCTGGTTGCGAGAATGCTGGAAAATGTAGTTTGCTTCTGCTGAGCATGTTTGCCGGCGGCGTCAATTGCAATCGCGCTGCCACACGTACTGCTACCACTAAAAGTACTACTTATTGTACCACTACGGTGCAGATTTGCACTCTCTGCGTGCTTCTAGTTGAATCGTGCGTTTGTGGGACACAGGTCCACGCTAGAACATTTGGGTGACGCATAGCACAGTGCAGGTTACCACCATCCTTGTTTAATAAGGCAGTAGGTGTGTGTGCTCCCAACATGTGAACACCCAAAATAACAAGGAACACAGCGAAGTGACCAGAAGTCCTATTCAAGGTAGAAGTGTGACCTGGATTTCCCGCCGCACACGTCTATAGATGTCTGTATTGAATTATCCCTCGCAAGGCTTGTCATAGAGAGTGAGGACAATGGCACCTTGTATCACACAGAGTTTCATTGTTGTTCATTGTAAACACGTTTCTCTGTGCGTCATGAAACCACAACAACCTGGCTCCAGGTGTGTAGGTGTAGGTGGGGGAGTTTGGTGAGGTGCAAAATAAATTTCGTCAGTAAATTGAATCTGTGAACATATTTCAGGACTCTGCATCATGGAACAGCTCGCCTCCCCTGTGGTTTGCCCTCTAGTGCAGTGGCTCTCAAACGGTGGTACCACTGCTGGTGGTACCACTGGTGGCGCTACATGGGATCATATCATAAAAATGTAAAAATTATTACTAGGTTTTGTTCAGTGTATTTATATTTACATATAATATTACATATACTTAATTCTTTGTGTGACATTTATCGCTTTTACTAAGCATTTGTTTTGGAATTGTCAAAGGCAAAATACACATCTGAAAATGGAACACTACCTGAACATAAAGTAGTGATTCTATGTATATTGTAGTCTGATTTTATATTATTATTATTATTGTTATTATTATTGTTGTTATTATTATTGTTATTATTGTTCGTATTATTATTATTAATTCATTTTTTAAATTATTATTTTATTATTTTCATTATTATTTAGATTTTATTTTATTTTTCGGTCATCATGGTGGTCCTTGGGTCCTTTTAGGTGGTAATCTACAATAATGCTATATAGACCTTACAGTAGTGCAGCTCAGTCAGTCCAGAAAGGGGCTATTAATGGGGACAGCCCATGTGTGGGGTAGACTTTGGCTGTATTCAATATCGCTCCCTATTCCCTATATAGTGCACTATATGGGGCGCACGCCATATAGTAGGGGTGTCTCCATGTACCCTATAGAGTGCAAAGCGAATAGTTATAAATGTAAGTACCACTTCTGACATTTTGTGATGATTGTTGAATTTCATTATATAGGGAGTAGGGGGTGGGGAACGATTTCGGACACAGCCTCGGACTTGAATTGGACTTGAACGTTTTTGACATGAGAGTGGACTTGAGCCATTTTACTGTAAAGAGAGGCCGATCACTTGGAAGGAAGACGATCAACAGAGGGAAATCACCTAATCAATTTGCTAGCATGGTGAGCCAGAACCAATGCATCGTCCACGCATTGCACATCACTATGCAACTCTACCAATGTGCAATGCGTGGACGATGCGTTGATTCTGGCTTGCCAGGCTAGGTAGACACTGGATGTTTAATTATGATGGTCGTTGTGTTGAACCAACATGTGTACAACAAACAGCCATTCCCCCCCTCGGGATGAATGGTCTGTGTGGAAACGGTATTGGTTCTGTCATTTTCCCCCTGGGGCTGAATGGTCTGTGTGGAAACGGTATTGGCTCTGTCATTTTCCCCCTGGGGATGAATGGTCTGTGTGGAAACGGTATTGGTTCTGTCATTTTCCCCCTGGGGATGAATGGTCTGTGTGGAAACGGTATTGGTTCTGTCTGTGTTTCTCTGGGGGAGAAATTCTAATGCAGGGATTCCCTCCTAGTGACTCACTGAAAGTCAACCTCTGAGTGTGAGTGTGTGTGGGTTCATGTGTATGTGTCTATGTGTATCTGTGTGTGAGCGTGTGTGCGTGTGTTTATGTATATGTGTGTCAGTGTGTGTGCATGGTGAACCCCCTCCCCCCGGTACAGTAATGATATAACAGCACTTGTCCTTCCCCTGCTCGTCCATGTGGGGGCGAAGCTGTGACTCACCGAGTCTCTGTGTGTGTTTGTATTTATTCCACTTTGTTTGAAGCCCGCTGCTACAGAACAGCTGTTTCAGCTCTCTCTGCTGCAGGGCGGTCCGTGAACAGGGATGATTTATGGAAAATCGCTGCCATTTTATTTGAAAGAAATTGAGTTATAGGAAGGGGGATGAGAGAGCGGGGATGAGCGGACCTGAAGTATGTGACCGAGAGGGGGAAGCGATCTTGCGGCGTGTGTGCTGTGGTCTTAAGCCACAGCGACAAGACTATGTATAGAGCTGGCCTGGAGTAGAGTTTTTAACTGCTATATCACAGGCCACATATTAAGCAAAGCAGATTGACGTAACTTCTGTCAGAACCATTTTAGTAAAGAAACACAACAGAAGATTAAGAAGCATTTATTTTATTGTGAATGACAAATTATCTTGGCGGTATGGCTCTGTTCAAAGGAACCCCCCTATTTCCATGAGTACCTTTGAAAAGCACTAATTCAGGGGGCAGCAGAGAATTTTCACCCTAGCACTCAGGGTGAGAGGGCAGCAGTAGGGTAGGGGATTCTCACCCCAGCACGCTGGGGTGAGATAGTTAACCCCCCATGAACAGAGCCAAGCGTCGTGACAAGAGAACATGTCACATCATACACAACGTTTTTTTACATCTTGGTTAGGTGGAGCAAGGGAAGGTGGTGGGTAGGAAAACGAGCAGTATACAGTTTAGGATCGGGTAGAATCTAAATGGCGTGCCAAAGCTGTCCAGCCAATCACGAGGGGAGAAAGTTAATCAGCTGAGGGGATGTAACTGGATCAATTACGAAATGAATGAGATAAAGGGGAGAGTGGCAAGCTTCTTAACTATTTTTTTTCCGTTCTCTATATATTTTATCATCATATGACTGGGAGACTATTTGCATACCCTTTCACTGTCAGTCATCAAGCCCCATGCATCTGGGGCTCCATCTTGTGGACAGATGAGAAAGCGAATGTAATGACATTTCAAACCCGGTTTTCACGATAACACAGTTGCATTGAAGTTAGAAAGTCCACCAAATATATTTTATATAAATGATATCTAAACTTAACATTGCACACTGTAAGGAGCTTTAAGAATTAACAAAATGTTTATTTTCTGAACCGGTTGAGGACCGATATTTTCGGTGGCGGAACGGTTCCGAGAATGAAAACGTTAAACATAGGCCTGCCTGAACCATTCGGAACGGAACGTTAAAATTTAGTTTTCAAGCCCTGCTTTTCAGGTTGTGGTATGTCACTGGATCCAGGCTGTGGCGTATTTGGGCAGGCTGATCGTTTACGCTGGGCGGTGAGGTATGGCATTGTTTTGGCGAAGAAGAATGTGCTGTTGTTGTGGAGGAATCATGATGCTCTTGTGTCCGTGGTGAGGAATTTTGTTTTGCTTTACATGCTGTTGGTTATTTGTTGCGCCTTCCCTAAAAGCGGCTATGAAAAATATGTGTACAAGATATCAATCAGCAGAGCAGACATGTCCTCGGAAACGGCGTGGAAGAGATCGGTGGTAGACCCTGCAGAAAATCTGGAAACCATAGCACCATTCCTATGAATGCGGGCCGTCCTTAGTTTGTGTGTTTAACCGCATCACCATCAGCAACCCCCAAATAGTTATCTTTTTTATTTTTTCATTTATTTTGGGCGCAAGCGCCAATTTTCATTCTTTATTGAGAGAGATACTTTCATTGCAGAAATGCCGGAGAGGGGATTAGAGCCCGCGGCACTGTAAACAGCGGCACTGTTCGACCTATGGTTCGGGGGCCGCGCTCTATAACCACTCTGCCTCCCCAAAATTAGTCTGTTATCTTAACTCCATTTATTTTCAGAATAGAAGTCAGTAGTCCACAGTGGTTTTAGTTTCTACCAGCGACATTAACCTATCCTGTTGTATTATCCTGTGTTCCCCAACAGAAGGCAACACAAACAGCACTTCATCAACACTCCCCGAGAAATCCGCAATTCCATCTGCGACGCTGGCACCGACCAGCCCGCCGGCGGGTTCAGAGGTCATGGACGTGGAGGTGGTGCGCCTGATCGAGGAGGAGGCGGGCGTGGCCGAGCCCAGCCCGCACCGTCTGGGGGTGGAGTCGTCGTCGTGCGGCGGGGAGCTTAGTCTGAGCTTTCAGGGCTACGTGGCCGAGATCCGCCAGTGCCAGACTCGGATGAGGAGCGCAGAGGACGGCGCGGCGCACGACCAGGGAGAGGGATACAAGGCCACCATCGTGTGATGGTCCCGGTACCACTGAGACACTTTGGACTCAACAGAACCTCTTTCACTGCTGAGACTCAAGGGCTGATGGAGAATTCAAGGATCAAACAGAACCGTACTGAAAAGTCCAACTTAGACCAGATGGAGCCGGCTAACGCTAACGGCTAACCTTGTGTCTCCATCAAAACTAGGGGATGCTTACGAATGGCGTCAGAAGTCCCGAAAATGGGGCTGGCTCTGTGGTGTAGCGGGTAAAGACGTTGGCCAGCCCCATACATAGTCTTGTCGCTGTGGTTTAAGACCACTGTGAGTCTTAACCGAGACGGTCATGTACGGTGTGTCCGCTCATCCCCGCTCTCTCATCCCCCTTTCACAAATGCCATGTAGTAAGAAGCCGATGGTAAGAAACGTGGCAGTGTCAAGCGCTGCAAGAATCGGCGTCCAGCGTCAATTAACGTGTAGCGCCAAAGCCGATGCCACTTGCCGCGGTTTAAGTCAGTTGACGAGCTGAGACCAGCTAATCCCATCTGACTTCAGACCAGTTTGCCTGAAGCCGCTGAGCCGGATGACCCGCTAAAACCGCCCCCAAACTGGTTGAAGCTGGATTTTTCAGTAAGTTAGGCGGGGTTGAGAAGGGGTCGGATTTAATTACAAAATGATTTAATGAAATCCTAACCAATTTCCTACAAACTGCAGTTTTTCCACAATATATTCACAAAATGTGAAGAACATACATTAAAGGCAAAGAAAACACATTCAATCAATTAAATGAATTTGCTGAAATTATGATGTTGTCATTCTACTAGAGGTATGCAGTCGGTGCTGACTGCTAAGGGTCTTGGGTCTGGATAGATGCCCAAATTCAGGCGGGCCAATTAGCGTTAAGGCGGGTCTTGACGTGGGACTTCATGCCACTTGTCACACCTACTGCGCTGTGATTGGATAACTTCATTTGATTGACACTTTTTTCGATCCTGCTTAATCCAGACAAATCCAGATTGTTTCAGTCGCGTGCGATGCGTGGACGATTCATTTGTTCTGGCTTGCCAGGCTGGATTTTGGGGATATAATAAATGAATAACTTCAATTTGGGTGGTTTAAAGCAATGTTATGAGTTGAAGAGCTGCAGTTTATAGCATTTGTTAGAAATTGTTTTACTAAACAATTTAAGACTTTCACTAAATGTAAATCCAAAATTAACCACTTCCCATCCCTGGTTCAATAGTCAATCTAGATAACAGGAAAATGCAGTTTGACAATTTTACATTTTTAAAATTTTAAATCGATGAATGGTGGAGTTTGTGGATATAACTTATGATGTCAAGGGATCCTTGCAATTCAGGAAAAAAGGGAGCTGGACTCGCGTGTGTTTGTATTACTGTTCTGTAATTTTTTATTTTAAACGTGGTTAAAATTCCTCAATTCATGAACATGGAAACTGCACTATACAAAGACTACTACAAGGCTTGGCATGCATTTAGAATCGAGCGTTTAGACAAGACCAGATCGCACCGAAATCTGATAGTGTTTTTCTGATTCTTGAGTGGTGGAAAACCTTTTTTTTCTGTTTTACTCGGGTGCAAAACAAACAGAGGTGTAGGGTTGGAGTTTAGGCTTTTTGCAGATTTTTGCTGTTTTTTGTGTACAAAGTATATTTAAAACCAACAGCTTGTAATATAGAGAGGGGGATATCTACTAATGAGAAAAACGTATAAATATTTCTTTTTGGGAAAATTATGTCTTTGGAGGATGTTTATTTATGTTTTTGGTACTGAAATAATTATTGATCACTAGCAACTGTTTTGCGTTCACACAAAAGGTGTCCCGAGGTGGACTTGGACTCCTTGACAGAAGGAGACATCCTGGAGTCTGAAGAGGAAAGACATCAAAGTCAGCTGTGGGATTGTGATGGAGGCGGCTCAGTGGGTACCAAACATTCTACCACGGGTCCCGGAATGAGTGGAAGATAATGCAGGCACACTTCAATTAAATGAATGACATTTTCTCTCGGTACCATCAAAATTATTTTTCTTTTATAGGCTACTTCTCGTACCTTTCTTCACATGTTTCAGCAAAGTTTTCCACCTTCCACAGAAATGTCACGTCATGGTGACACCCCTCCTTCGCTCGGTGAGTTAAATATTAGGTGCTAATTGTGTATTTGGGATGTTAGTGGATGGGAAGAGACACAGCAGTACCACCACGACACGAGAATTGGCCTTCAGCGTCAATTGTTGAGGGCGTCGGCGCCAAAGCCATTGCCAATTGACACGGAAATGAGCAGGCCAGCGCATCCAACGCGGGGCCTGGAATAATTGAAGTTGTGCACCAAAAACACTGCGTCAATTTGAATTGTGTCACCAGAACAAGCGTTAACTATAAATCAATTGACGGACCGCTCAAATACGCGTCGATTTGGTGGAAGCACACCGTAAGCCGCTTTAAAAACAAACAATAGGGACTTCCGGCAAGATGAGGGGAGGGCGGTTTTGACCGGACCGTAAGCTGTGCCAACACACTTTCAAAATGATCATGACTGCTCTTGAAACAAACAATAAAATTGTAAAATGAATTCTGAAACCGCAGATGACGAGCCTTCGCTTCAATAACAAGTGTTTGCTGAAATCACATCACCATGACTTGATGTTGTGAAGATTGTGGAAAATGAATAACGTCGCCTATTATAGAAGAAAACTAGCTTTTGAATCGATGTGGGCGTGTAGCTGTAGATAGACGGTAGGCCGAAGGGACCGGTGCAACGCTGATATTTAAACGCTTTACAAAGATGTGACCATGTCTCGATGACCCTCAGACGCCCTCTCCTGGTTCAACGCGATGGTTGTAGATGTTGTAACATGTGTTTGGTAGCTTCTGTTCGTTGATTTAGTGCTGTCGGTATCTTTTGCTACGGTGATCTATTGTTGTAATTCCTTAGACGAAACCCGTAGTTCGTCCCAAGCTACCAAGCGCGCGGACACCTCTATTTTTTTTTTCTTTTTACATATTTAATTTTTATGCCTTCAAAGCTGTTTTTTTTTTTTTTTACAAAACAATAAAAGTCAAGACGATGGATTTGGAAGATGGAGAGAATGTGATGCTTTGCAGAACACTGGACACTTTGCTGGGGTTGCAAAGCCCTTTCAAAAGTAATCCCCTCGAGTTTCATGTACCTCAATACAAAT
Organism: Bregmaceros cantori; assembly: GCA_900302395.1. Taxonomy (NCBI): domain Eukaryota; kingdom Metazoa; phylum Chordata; class Actinopteri; order Gadiformes; family Bregmacerotidae; genus Bregmaceros; species Bregmaceros cantori. Next base: position 8,495 of record OMKY01215316.1, on the reverse strand, counting down.
TGTTACTAGAAGTATGCATTCGTTGCCGACTGCTAAAGGGATAGCCCCGAAATGCGATAGACGCTTCAATGAAACCCAGGAACATAGTAGAGCCATGCTTTCTGGATTCAACAGTTTATTTTAAGGAATCCAAATTGTGAAATCACAGGCACATTGTACAGGGTGCTTCCTAGAGTGTTGGCGTACAAGATTTTGTGTTATCACACAATGGAAAAAGCCATTTCAAAAGATCTCATTCGTTTTGTGAAATTACGTTTATTTGCTGTATTGTGTACCCAAACAACTATTGTGAAAATAAAGCTAAACTAATTTGGGGAAAATCCTTCCACCTGGTCAGAAATTATGGACCAAACCAAAATTTGGCCATCTTGAGTTCAGCCATCTTGTAAGTGTTGGCCTTCATTATCCATCAGTTCATGAATCTACCCTAGAGCATTAACACACCGAAGTTGTCATATTAAGGATCTCACCTGGTGGACACAGCGGTGCACGCAAAACCATTAGATCCCCTACCCGCCGCGTTTCGGGGATATGATTAGCAATGCCACACTTTAAAAGGAAAGTGACTTAGAGTCTTAATTTGAGGGATCTGTCGCGAGGTGGCCTGCTATAAATTTGGCCGGTGCATTGTGTGTGTTGTATTTAAGATTTCCCCCGGGGTATCCAGCAAAAGCGAAAAGCTTCACGACTAGAGCCCGAGAGAGATCAAGAAACTGGCCTCACTGAATGCAAAGGCTCAGTGTGAGGCCCATAGCATGGCCAGACACACCAAACCTTTGTTAGACCGTAGCATGGGGAACCACATCAACATGTCAGCTTCTGTGCATGAACTTTCCTATGTCAGTTTTTGTGCATGAATTTTAGAGTTCCAAAGCCGGAGCCTAATATTGGCGCGACTACATCGGGTTCTTTGGATGTTTCGACCCGAAGAAAAGCACACGTCCTCCCCCGCTCTGTTAGGTCACAGGGATTGATCAATCCCCCCGGGGCAATTTTGCCATGGACAATACCTGCACGTGTGTGTGTGTGTGTGTAACCTACACCCTCAACACCAAGGCCACCAAAAACATCGGAACATTCCAAACATGACCACAAAACTCTCAGATTCTACTCACCAATGGTTTGCTTGGAAGATGCTTTCTGCTGCATGCATATTTACAAGTCACAAAAGTACCGTTGATTGAATCTACATTACATACTTTAGAATGTAGTTGTAACAGACTACGGATCCTGTGTTTTTGTAGGGTCCCCACTCCAGTAGCACTGTGCTCTCTACCTGCCCACACCTCCCCAAGACGGCACAATCCCCCCCCCCGCCACTCCAGTGCCACACACCAGTGTGGCACTGGAGTGTGGCACACACTGTGTTTACTATATCAAATTTGGAATTTCTGTTTTGCTTAGCATTGCAATAATAAAAGTTGTTAAAAACTTTACCTTCAGTTTATATTTTCTGCTAAAATGGGTGAAGATTAATCTTCTACATAGTCTTGTTGCTGTGCCTTAGATCACAGCGCACGCAGCGCCGTGAGGGCGCTGTGAATAAAATGAGAAAATGGCACTTGCGCCAAAGAAATACCTTTAAAAAAATAAAATAAAATAATCGGCAGATGTATTGGTTATCGGCATGACTTATTCCTCGAAATTGAATAACAGCGGCGAATGTTTTTTCCCTGTGGTCTACCACACCGCGGGAAGGTAGGATCAGACTGGCGGGAAAAACGATCAGACCACGCCCACAAGTAAGTAAAGCTGCGGCGTCACCGTCCCAAAACGGTTGAGGCATTTTAAAAAACACGTTATTCCTCTCATTTAAACAGAATTCAAGGTAATATTCTGTTTAGAACGGTTGATAGTGTTTCCATTGATGATTTTCCAGTACATTTGGCTTCCTCAAATTTTCCACATTTCAATTGCGTTTTTTTAAATACTCTAGTAAACGGCAGCAGGCGGAAGATCAGTGCAGGGTCGTTTATGGAAGGCTTGTAGATCTAACACACCAGGCACACGCACACCGGAGAGCAGGGTAGCAGGTGGGGCGGCAGGAAGCAAGAGAGAGAGGAGCTCCTCGGCTATATAGCCCCGGCAGGGCGCCCCCGGTGGCAGACGCAGTCATTACACTGCCCCCTCTCCTCGGGAGGCTCCGCCACGGAGCCGGCCAGCACCACCACAAAAACACAACACTCGTACATACCTACAAGGGCTCGTCACATGAGCCCCATACACACCCCAAACACACACCATTCGCTCCAAACCACTACACACACACCTCGCGCAAGTCCACCAGTTCGACCCGACCCAAGTCGAACTCGGCCAATGAGGCCGGAGGGCGCCGCACCCGTTGCGGCCTCACCCTCTCCGGGCCCCCTCCAAGTCGCCCCCTGGCAGGGCCCCCACACGGGGCAGGACCTGGACCCCCGACGGCGGCAGTCCACTTGCGGCCTCATCAGCCGCGTCCTCCGCAGTAGCACCATGGCACCTGTGGAGAGAGGGTCAGCCCGCTCCAAACCCTGATACGGTGCCAAACGGTCCCGGTGCAATACTAACCGCTTGCGTCTATTCACAATATGCACGCGATAAGTCACAGGACCCAGTCTCTCGATCACCTCACACGGCCCCTCCCAGTTACTATCTAACTTCGGGCAGCGCCCCTTCTTCCTGGGTTATAAACCCATACCTTCTCTCCCTCTTCAAAATGACGCACCTTAGTGGACAAATCGTAGAAGCGCCTTTGTCTACCACTCGCGTCCCCCTGGGATCACCTGGCATAACCGTGGGCGACCTCGAGACGGTCCTGTAATTTGCGTGCATATTCCGGGCCCCCATCCAAACCTACGTCCGGGGGGCTGGCCCATAGCTAACAGGGCCGGCGTGCGCAACTCACGCCCTAACATTAACAGTGAAGGTGTGCACCCTGTGGATGTCTGCACAACTGAACGATATGCCATAACAACTACTTTACATCCCAGTCTTTCTGGTTCTCCGAAACCATAATGGCTAGCTGGGTTTTCATGGTCCTATGGAAGCACTCGACGAGACCATCGCTCTGAGGGTGCAGCGTCGTTGTCCGGGTCTTATGAATGCCCAGCGACGCGAACACACGTGACTCGAAGTTCCTACCCTGGTCGGAATGCAATTCCTCCGGAACCCCCGAACCTATAGAACATCCCCCCCAGAAGCGCGTCGCAGGCGGTCTCGGCTTCCTGATCCGCGATCGCATAACCCTCTGGCCACTTCGTAAAATAATCTACCGCGGTCAGAATGTAGCGGTTCCCGTTCTCAGTGCGCGGCAACGGCCCCACGATATCCACTGCTATACGTTCCATCGGCGAACCCGACTGCCGTTGCTGAAGCGGCCCTTTTGACTGACCCGATGGCCCTCTTTGCGCAGTACACAGATCGCAAACCCGGCAGAAATCGTCAACGTCTCTAATCATTGACCCCCAAAAGAATGCCTGGCGTATACGAGCTAGCGTCTTCGCGCGACCGAAGTGTCCGGAACCCGGTGTGCCATGAGCCGCTTCCATGACCGCTCTACGCAATGTTTTTGGAACGACGACGAGCCACCGACGTTTTCCGGTCGGACCGCGGCATCCTGGAACTAGGAACCGGAAATCCGCCTCTTGCGAAGCGAACGATGACGAATCCACAGCACATGTCTTGTCCGCATCCCACGGAGCCGCCTTGGCGGAGCTAGCTAGAGAACCACCCTCGACGTAACCAGCTCTCTTCCACCCGAATGGCGCGCCCGCTGTTACGGTGTAGCCCAGCGGCTGCATCCCAGACGCAGGCTGACCGCGCTGCACCATGCCACCGCTCTGTCCAACGTCGGACGGATCCGACTTGATTATCCTGTCCTTAACGCCGGCGGAGGCGGGAGTTGAAACCACTTCTGTCACCAATGTAGTAAACAGCAGCAGGCGGAAGATCAGTGCAGGGTCGTTTATTGAAGGCTTGTAGATCTAACACACCAGGCACACGCACACCGGAGAACAGGCTAGCAGGTGGGGGCGGAGAGAGGGGGGCGGGAGCTCCTCGGCTATATAGCCCCGGCAGGGCGCCCCCGATGGCAGACGCAGTCATTACAATACATTTCAATTTCCATGGTTGAGAGATTAAATTGCATGTCCAAATGATTGGACATTTAATTGCATGTCCAAAATCACACAGTTAGTCCACCCTGCACGACACTAGCCTGACGAGCCAGAACCAATGAATCGTCCACGCATCGTACACGATTAGCTTGATCATATGCAGCGTCTAGTGATGTGCGATGCGTGGACGAAGCGTTGGTTCAGGCTCCCCAGGCCAGCACTATACAGTAGAAAAACTCCACAATGCATAGCTCTGGCTGCGGCACTACAATATGTTTACATTCGTTTTGAATGAAAATATATTTTTACATTTAATTGTATGTATTTTTCTGGCGATAAAGGACTTGAATATGGTTTCTGTGCTGTATACCAATGTCATCTAATCTTGTTTAAATGTGTTGTAAATATAAAGAAAAAAATAAAGACTTGAAATAAATATATCATTCTATATTTGTCCATTTTCTACTACTCTGAGTTCAGTGGTATGTGACCAGGGCTGGACTAGGGAGGATTATTCAGGCCGGGTCGTTGGACTGTGGCACTTTTTAAAAAGTATGTTGATCAATCCGAAAACGACAATGACTGGAGTGGCGAGTGTGGATGTCTCTCCATAACATACAGACACAACAACTATGATGATAATATTTCTGTGTATTCTCCTACTGGACAGAATGCATTGAGAAACACCTTTTTTGCTGTTTGGTTGGTCCCCAACAGCAGCAAAATTGCTACCAGCGATGATAGCAGGATAGGGACCTGGTCGAAATACCCTTTTATAATTCTAAAGAGAAGAAAATTGCAATATTAATATATTAGGGTTTCTTACTTCCCAGACACTGTATTAAAAACAATTGAAACACATGAAATGATTTGAATATTATGTGATGAAAACGTAATGCAATTACTTTCTATAATTTTAAAATATGGCAATGTGATCAGGGATTGCGTTTCAAGGAGTAACTTGTATATGTAAGGGATTAAAAAGTAGCCCATGACTGCCTGCACAAAAGAGTAAAGAACAATATTTTCATGGGAATTACATATCGTAAATTAGTTAAATTATTGCATAACTGTGAAAATATTAAGTTTGTGAGGAAATGTCATTGCTACTTTGACATTACAAGGTTCATTACAAGAAATTATTTTTTGCATGCTACAATTCTGTTTTGCTATATTATCCATTATTATTAATCTAATATTCCTTCATATTTTCTAAAATTTTGATATATCCTTTGAAGTGTCCTTGCTCATTTAATTTGGTATAGATCCTAGCTTGCCAGTTATTTTGTTATGTGAATTACAATTACTTTGCGGTACAAATCATATTTTATCGGGTTCGCCTCGGTTCCCGAGCAAATTTCCAATCACCCCCTGACGAAAAAAAAGTCTAATCAGACTCATATTGCCTTGCTGTGGGGTGTCGTTCACCTCACCTTGAGCCGCGGCTCGAGGTCCACTTAAAATAGATGGTTATGACGCGCGCTGTGGTCCGCTCTCCGGCGGCCAGGCGCGTGCGTAAGTCGCGGCGCCGACACGTCCTTGTCGGCCCTTTTCTGGAGCGGAGGCGAAAAACTCCCGCTGCTTTCTCCCGGCGAAAACCAGAAGAGTAGTCGAGGGTCACCAGTTTGGAGGTTGGAAGATCCGCCAGCGGCGGAGGAAGAACGCAGGCAGGATCACTCCAAGCGCTCGATGTGATATGTGTTTATTTCACATATGACCGGGTCACAAAGAGGCAGAGGCCTGTCGGCTCACTGCATTTATAGACAGAACACAGAACATTTCATTCAATTAATATGTAGGTCACTACAATTGATGCATTAATTGATTCGTTCAATGACATAGCGGGCATAGCCGCATAATTCCACGTCTCTGGATATATTTTCAGTTGCTGATTGACTGATACAAGTTTTGTAATGAAGTAGCATCGGTATAAGTGACAAATTACAATAATATATTACATTATACATAATTAATTAAATAAAAAAATAAACTAAATGTTGGTAAGTGACTTTAAATGATTAAAAAATACACTAGAAAATAATAATGTAAATTTTTTTTAGGTCCGCAGATGATGGTCTACCAATGTGTGTGTGTGTGTGTGAAAAGTGCTATGCAAATAAGTTTGCATTTGGTGCATTTGTGTAACTTAAGTTAGAATAGTTGAAATAGTAAACTAAAGTTTCATTATTTTAACGATAAATAATAATGTCAAAATATAATATAACGTAATAAATAAATAAATAAATAATCATAGCAGTTACCATCGGTTCTGCTGTACCATTTATTGCCAGGTGGGGGCAGCAAAAGCACAGGATCGCATCCACATGTTTTTGAGGGACACTCGTACAGTAATTTTCATGTACATTAGTTTTGCTTTGACTTCGAAACAGACAATATGATGAAATGAAATAGCCCACAAACCCAGAGAAATATGTATTGTTGTTGTTGTTGTTGTTGAAATTATTATTTTAGTAATGATGGGGCGCGTAAGTTTTTAAATCCTATGATTGTTCTTTAAACTTTGACCCGGTGAGTCTGGTGCACCTAGCGCCGTGCGAGCCTCCCTGGAAGTGGAGGTCATAACGTGAGTTTCCGGAGGTAATGAAGTGCAGCACCTGGTAGGATAAATGAGAGGGTGTGCTGCCAGGGCACGTCACCCCAGGAATGCTGTGTGAATGCTGACTGACCCCGCACTTACACACCGCAAGCTGCTCCTCTGCACTGGGTTTAATAGTGGTATAGATATTTATTAATCATATCAAAACTTAATAGTGGTATAAACATTTATTAATCAAATCATAACTTAATAGTGGTATACATATTTATGAATAAAATCATAAGGTAATAGTGGTATAGAAATTGATTAATAATAATCAATAATAAATTAACAGCCAGAAAAATATATTTTCATCAACAACCGTGGTATTTTGTACGGAAGAGCATTAGGGCCAAAATTATTTTAAATCATATTTTCCATTTGACTTTTTAATCAAAACTTTTGACTTTGTAACCTAACCAGGACGTTTTTTCTCAGAGATTTTAACATTTTTTTTCTCCTGTTGGCCTGAATTCTCCTCCGTAATTTTGTGAGGAGGTACAGAAGGGGTTGCTTTTGGATCACGATTTTGGGGAAAAACTTTTTTTTAATTTCATTTCATTTTTTATTTTTATTAATGTATTTTTTTTAAATCACAAGCTCCATTTCAACCGGCTGACATTTTGTTCAGCCGGCTGAAACACACTTCCTGTGTCTGTATAGTTGCCTGTTTAAAGTCATCGTAGTGGACCAAAGTGGCTGAATTTGTCACACAAAACACACGTTTCAAAATCTGCTTACTACAGCTCGCTCTGTGACAGTCAAAAAAAGGAAACTAAAATGGTACAGACATACCATGAAATCTCAAGGACTCTCAAAAACAGTCTTGCAAGGCACAGTGCCACGTGGAAGAATGAACCCTTTTCTGAGTGACACCATGTGAGTGGCCGAGGACAGAGAGAGATGGAGAGAACTGGCTGTGAAGTCTTCAGTGGTGCCCCAACAGTCAGACAGACTACGAAGACAGAGAGAGATGGAGAGAGCTAGTTGTGAAGTCTTCAGTGATGCCCCAATGATCAGACAGACTGCAAGGACCGAGAGAGATGGAGAGAGCTGGTTGTGAAGTCTACAGCGGTGCCCCAATGGACAGACAGACTATGAGGACAGAGAGAGATGAAGAGAGCTGGTTGTGAAGTCTTCAGCGGTGCCCCAATGATCAGACAGACTGCAAGGACCGAGAGAGATGGAGAGAGCTGGTTGTGAAGTCTACAGCGGTGCCCCAATGGACAGACAGATTGCAAGGACAGAGAGAGATGAAGAGAGCTGGTTGTGAAGTCTTCAGCGGTGCCCCAACGGTCAGACAGACTACCAGGACAGGGGGAGATGGAGAGTGCTGGTTGTGAAGTCTTCAGTGGTGCCCCAACGGTCAGACAGACTACAAGGTCAGAGAGAGATGGAGAGAGCTGTTTGTGAAGTCGTCAGTGGTGCTTCAATGGACAGACTACGAGGACAGAGAGGGCTGGTTGTGAAATCTTCAGTGGTGCCCCAGCGGTCAGACAGACCATGAGGACAGAGAGAGATGGAGAAAGCTGGTTGTGAAGTCTTCAGTGGTGCACCAATGGTCAGGCAGACTAGGAGGACAGAGAGAGATGGAGAGAGCTGGTTGTGAAGTATTCCGTAACGCCCCAACAGTCAAACAGATTAAGAGGACAGATCAATGTGAATGTAATTTGTTTAGCAAACATTTTTTTAATGCTAGCATCTTTTCCAGTTTGTTCCAGTGCAGCTTTTAAAAAATGAAAGCTGAGCTGTTTTGTAACACCCAAAAAGAGTGTAGTGTTTTCATCTCTACCGCTCTATAGCCC
>OMKY01215309.1:0-20228 GCA_900302395.1 Bregmaceros cantori | reverse complement strand
ATAACAGCAAAGGGTCTACAGAGAATAAGGGTGGTCTGAGAAATGTGTTATTAGTGCATCACTTTTCCTCTGCAAATCCTGCTGCGCTAATGTGACTTATATAGATTATTTAACGCTCATTCATCTGAAAGTAGGGACTATTGTGTAGAGAAGTAGGGGGGTTAGAATGAATAGCAGCTGCATAAATGGAGCAGAGCAGGGAGTGTGGATAAGAAACACAATTATATAAATGAAGTTAAAGTACATGGATGTCTTAAGTATAGAGTTGCAATGTTGTGAATCATCAAACGGGGCTGTCTGGCTAGGGCGGCCTTAAATTATCAAACAACAGCAGTTCTGTCTGCTGGCACAACCAACAGGCTCCCGCTGATAACTGCTGACACAATCTGGGCCGGCCTTGGGAGCCAGAACTTGGCATTCAGAGAGTCTGGGAGTTGTGTGTGTGTATGTGTGTGTGTGATTGCTCATGCACACATTCTCACACATTCAGTGATTCACAAAGCAGCCTTATGATCATAAGGCTGCATGATCATATAAAAGTGATAAAAACACAAGGGATCTTCTAATATAAATGTGATAAAAACACAGGGGATCTGAGCATAGGCAGAGTTTTGACTTTTGCATCAGAGGGTGGGGCAAAAAAAAATTCACACAAACACACTCACTACGCTGCACGCGCGTACACACACACACACACAGCCCATTATCACATGATGGCACAGGTGATTATATGATGTTCTTGACCAGTTGTTACATTAGTGAATAAACAGTACGTGGTTGCAAGGAGTATTCATTTTAAGAAAAGGTAACAACTGTTACGTAGTGCAGAAGTAAGCGCCCTCTTTTGCGTCATGCATGAACGTAAAGAATGGTATACAGCACTGGTAAATACAGGTGCTGTTGAAATCCGGGGTTCTCACTCTGGGACAGTATTATTTTCTTCTCTGTGGCCCAACATCGTTGTTATCAGGAAATTGTCGAGGCAGGTGGGGGGTTGTGTGGCCCGTTTTCTTTTCGGTGCAAGTGGTCCAGGGTACGGAGACGTTGTTGTCTTGGCAGAACTGTTACACTGATCCCCATACATCATTCCATTTGTCGTTTTATGTTTTAAAAAAACACTCACTTATTTTGGCTACAACTGATTATCAATGTATCAGGTTGAACCGTTGAAATTGCAATTTTAAATTGAGGAAAATGTAGTATTGTGAAGTTCGTCGACTACTTGTCACTCACTGTCACAGAGGTAAAGAGTAGTGGAAACGGGGGAAAATACCGCAAAGTATTTACCTGATAATGCACTGTATAAATGTATTTCATACTTTCCATAAGTGAGTATGTATTTGTCGACATGGATTTGTATGCATGTCTGTGCATGTGACCATGCCCACTTGGGTGCCCCCGTTTGTGTGTTTGTGTGTGCTCGTTTGTTACATTCAAGACAAAAAGAACAAAGCAAACAGTGATGTCGGGCCCAGACTTCCAGCCCAGATGTTAATAGCCAGGTGCTCGGGGCTTGATTCATCAGGCGCAGGCCTTTTATGTAAGACCTCCGTCAGGTGATTGGAGTGTGTTGCCGCTGCGATGTCTTTATGACCGTCAGTTTGCGGTCGGAGGCGTTTGCAATGCGGTGCAAAAACAACAACTCCGCCGTGCATTGACACAGCTGTGTCTGACCCCGTGTTGCCTGGAGTTTATTCAATGGATGCCTTGAGAGCGTTGATTGTTGGTTAGGCTTCTTAAAACTCTACATTGTGTGTGTGTGTGTGTGTATGTGTGTGTGTGTGGAGGGGGGGGGGGGTAAGACACCCACACCCTGAACATGTATGGTGCCTGTGATTTAGTTCACTGGCAAGGGCAGCATCCCAAGTTCTCCTCCACTTGCTGACCTTTCTGCGATGTCTTTCCTCCAATCTCTCTCGTCATACATGTAATAACATATAATAACAGAGCAACAGTCAATTGATGAAAAAAACAATATGGCGACTATTTACATAACAACATGCACATCGTTTAGTGTAATGTATGTATTTGCAACATTTCTATCATTCGTAATGCAATTGTAATACGTCTTCATATCAGTGAAGATGACGGTTCATCTCTCTCCTGTCCACTGGCTCCCCCTCAGTCGTATTTCTATGAGACTTTGGGGAAGTGTGATTCTTTAATGTCTTCACATGCGTCACATTGCAATAGGAAGTGTAGCTCTGTCTCCACCTTTCCTTGGAAGCAGAGGGTGCATTTTCTGTCCTCTTCAGGTCTGTCTGCATACCACCAGTGTGTGCTCGACGTACCACCAGTGTTACGCATACCACAGTTTGCGAACCACTGCTCTAGCTGTCTCTCCCATATCCACTCATTCTCTCCCCCACCAGCCTTCAACACACTCTCTTCCTTTCTCTCTTGCATTGTCGTTTTCCTTTGTAGACTTCATTACGGCACATATTTACTTTTATGGTGTCTGGATTAAGTGATTAAGTGAACCACATTTTGTATTGAAATCAATCTTCCTGCTTGTGAACATGACTCAGTGGAAATTGTTAAACTCGCTCTCTCCCCCGCTCTCTTCCCCCTCCACACCCTTCCCTCCTCTTACTCCCAGGATGACCTGCCTTCTCTCTCTCCCTCTCTCCCCCACCGCTGTCGCTCCCCCCCCCTCTCTCTCTCTCTCTCTCTCTGTCTTCCCCTCTCTCTATCTCCGTCTCTCTCTTCCATTCTCTATATCTCCCTCTCTCGCCCTTTCTCTCTCCCTCGCCCCTCTATTTCCCTTGCTCTCTCTCTCTCCAACCACATCCTTAACAAATACTTGGTAGTAGCGTATATAGTTCATCATATTTATACAGTATTTTATATACTCAGTAATTATACGTTAACACTTCAGCTTGCTTGGTCATCTATTCAAAGTGATTAACTTGACCGTCCCCGCTGTAACGCATTACATTTCCTCCGTTCCAATTTTTGTGTGTACTTTTTTTACTTTTGGAGTACATTTTTCACAAGTTACTTTCAACTTTTACTAAGTTTACTTGTAAATTTGAGGTGAAAAACCGTTACATTAACTTGGCCTTTAGCGACACCCGTTGGCAACGCTCGCTCACTCTCCCTCTCCCTCTCTCTCGGGCTCTCTCTCGGTCTGGGCACTCTTGCTCTCTCTCTGTCTCTCTCTCGGGCTCTCTCTCTTTCGGTCTCTATCTCTCTGTATCGTTTTTGAAAAGAGAATTTATCCTGATTTATGTATTTTATTTACTCAGAACTTTAACTACTTAAATAACTTTATGGTAGAGTACTTTTACTTGAGTGATATTTGGCTGAGGCAACAATACTTGTACTTAAGTCATTTTTATGGCTAGTCTGCCCATCTCTGGAATTCATACTATATAAACTAGTATGCAGTCGGCGCTGACTGCTAAAGGGATATCCCCGAGATGCGATAGAAGCAACAATAAACCCCAGAAATATTGTAGAGCCATGCTTGATGTAGGAATTGTGGCATCATGACAGACAGATTCCATATGATATGCTCTTCAGAAACGGTCAAAGTCAACTGTGAGCGATTTGAACTGATACATTATTTGATATTCGTCCTAAATCATATTAACAATGTGCAGATTCTGTTACTACATTAAATACAGTTTTGATGGCTTTAATCAAGCCCATTTGACAGAAAGAGAGACAGAGTATGGCTGGATATTGAATGAATTCAATCATTGAAATTGGTTGAAATTTCTTATCAAGTTGGGACCTTTGACGTATCAAGATATGTTTTGATATGATATCAAAAGCAAAAATCTAAATGAATAACTCATTTATTAGGTTGAACCGTTGATGAATAAATGAATTGATGTATAGCTTTTTTGTGTTTTTGTTGTGGCGGGAGTCATCTGTGCACTCCACATACCTGATGACATCGTTCCCGGATCACACACAATGCACCTGTCCCCAATCTACGCGTCCCGTTGGGCTTCTGGATTGCACAGCCTCTCCGTCAAAACGACAACGCCGCTCTGGTTCTGACGCGGCGGAATAAAATTCTTGGGGTAGGTACTTGGTAGGTACTTGACCAAGGTGAACCGTTATTGTACTTACCGTGTTCTGTTCTGTCACGGACAACTCATTTGGTCCCGCGACGAATCCTGCTTGGTTCCTGTGGAAAACCATTATCCTGTGCAGTTGGTAGATATATAGATATATATTATATATTAAAGTACTAACGTCACTTCTGGCAGGCCATGACAGTTAAAAAGCTTGCTGCCCTCCCCTTCATTCAATCCTAATTGATCCAGGTGTATCCCCTCAGCTGATTAACTTTCTCCCCTAGCGATTGGCTGGACAGCTTCGGCACACCCTATAAATTCTACCTGCTCCTAAACCATGTACTGCTTTGTTTTGCTACCCACCACCTTCCCCTGCTTCACCACCAAGATGGAAAAAGTGTTGTGTATGATGTGACATGTTCTCTTGTCCCGTCGCTTGGCTCTGTTCATGGGCGGTTATGAGCTATCTCACCCTGCGTGCTGGGGTGAGAATCCCCAAAACTACTATTGTTCCTCCGAACAGAGCCATACCGCCAAGATAATTCTAATTTCGAGCTGTTTCTTAATCTTCTTTTGTGTTTCTTGACTAAAATGATTCTGACAGAAATATCTGTCACCTTCCCTCTCTATCTCTCTCTCCGTCTTTCTCGGTCCATCCCCCTCTGTGTAACTTTAATTAATTAAAGATTCAGGCTATGCTCTGTCCTTTTAGAAATGTTTGTAATCAAATTTGAATGGGACCAATAACAGAGTTTTGTGGTGGTCGTGTGGTAAAGAGCGGAGGGAAACAGGCTGCTGTATGGTATATATGATCTGATAATGTACATGTAAATATTTCAAAATATTAAATCTAACCAGGGCTTGAAAACTAAATTATTTTTAAAATGTTCCGTTCCCAACGTTTCAGGCAGGCCTATGTTTAACGTTTTCGTTCTCGGAACCGTTCCGCCACCAAAGTATCGGTCCTCAACCGGTTCGGAACACAAACATTTAGTTCGTTCTTAAAGTTCTTATATTGCCAATTTTAAGTTTAGATATAGTTTATACAGACTATATTTGGTGGACTTTCAAACTTCAGTGCAACTGTATTAACGTGAAAACGTTTAAAACGCCATTACATTCGCTTCCTCGTCTGTCCACAAGATGGAGCCCCAGATGGGGCTTAATGACTAACAGTGAAAGATGGATGGATGCACAACTGGAAATAGTCTCCCAGACATAGGATATGCTAAAATACAAAAAAAATGTTTTTAACCGGTTTTGTGGATTTCATAATGTTCCGTTTCTGTTCTGGAACAGTTTAAGAAATCCTTTTTCGTTTCTGTTTCCGCTCCTCGTAAACTTCCATAAAATTCTGTTTGTTTTCGTTGATGGTTCCTTGAACCAGCTCAGAGCCCTGAATTTAACTATCGCCTGCTCTCTCTCTCCCTCTGTTTCTGTCTCTCTCTGTGTTAGTCTGACTAGTGTGGAATAAATAACCCTCATCACAAATGGTTCAGATTAAAGCACCAACAAAGGAGTGTGTTGCTCATGTGCTGTGTACAAACGCGTTCTTCCGCATGTTTACGCACGACGTGCGGCCAATGCGAAAACACACGCACATCTCTTCCGTTTTGCACTCGCTTAACTGGCTCCCCATCACACAACAGATAGATTACAAGATACTTCACATCAGTCACCAGGGTATCATGCATCAAAGCCAAATCCCCCTGGCATGTACGCACATCTGATCGAACAATGGATATCCTCTGATAGCCCCTGGGACAAAGCCTTTAATGGCCAACGATGGGCTGTTGTGCATGGCTGCCCCCTGTCCTGTGGAATGCCCTCCCTGACCCTCAAGAGGATCCCCAGGCCAGAGACTTAAAAAAAGACAACTTGGTACGAGCAGCAGGGCTCCGAACCGGTTTTTACGAGTAGTGTAAACAGAAACAAAAAAAGATTTCTTCAACTGTTCCAGAACTGAAACATAAAATTATAAAAACCACAAAACCGGTTCAAAACGTTTTTCTCCCCATTCTCTATATATTTTAACATATCCTATGTCTGGGAGACCAACTTTCACTGTCAGTCATCAAGCACCATGCATCTGGGGCTCCATCTTGTGGACAGATGAGGAAGTGAATGTAATGGCGTTTTAAACCCGGTTCAAATACTTACTTAGACAGACTCATTACTTCGTTAAAATTTCATGTAAAAATATTCTATTTTGTTTGCACAACACCGATCTACAAGAAATATCTTAAGATAACAACACTGCATATGTGTGACATCTTGTACAATATATAACTTAACTTAACGCTAACATGGCAGGCTAAGAAATAATTATCAATCTCACGACACCTGCGTGCACTGTGAGACTAAGCAACAGGCACAGGAATGGGGCTGGATGATGTGGTCTAACCGACTGTCACAGTGCCACGCATAATAAAACAGTAAATTGTATTTTTTACATTATTTATGTGAAGGGAAATTTTAAACCAGCACAAATAAAGTGACTTTTGATATAAACTTTTTAAGGTGTATCAGCACTTGGCAGCTGCTGGAATAACAATGAAAAGTAAGAGTACTCGATAATGAGTTGTCAGATTACTTTTTACAAGTAACTGTGGCAACACTGGTTACGAATCATACTGGTAATTTTTAAAGACGCAGAAAAAAAACAGAATGGTTTGGGAGAACAACCTATTTAATGAGGTTTGTTCTTTCAGTACTAAATCCTCGCTTGTCAATCAGAAAAAAACAGTGAACAATCTCATAAGGTTTCAACTTGATGTCATATGATTTCAACTTGAATCTCTGTATCATTACATAATTGTGTAATGTTATTGGTGTGGATTTTCCTAAAGTGGGCCACTGCCTAATGTGGGACACCTAAGCTGGGCGCCTCCCAAAACTAACGAGTCAGTGAAACTATGGTAAACGCAAACTATGGTAATGTTCAACATTGCCCCTCATTAGGCAACTGACTGTCCCCCATTAGGAAGCTGCAAAAGTGGCTCACATTAGGGCAATCCACCCATTCGTATTGTGTGTGTGTGTGTGTGTGTGTGTGTGTGTGCATGTGTGTGGAGATTATGGGTTATGGCAATTACCTGCTAAATCTTCCAATTCATTAGCCCACTGAGTGCCGTGGTTATCACCTCTGACCTTTTCACTTTTACTCTCTCCACATTGCTTCATGAGAAAAATCCATCATTTTAACGACCAGGACATTGTAAAGATGTGTTTAAAATATTTATCTCTGTCGTCCGACTTTCGAACTAAAGTGTTTATGCCGGGAAAAAAAAAAAAGCTTTTAAAAAAAATGATGCGGGTCGTTTAGTCCGAAAAGGTATAGTCACCCCCACATTGCGCGTTAACCCTAAGCCTAAATCTAACCCTAAACCTAACCCCGACACTAAACCTAAGCCCAACCCTGTACCTAACCCCTAACCTAACCACTTTCCAGAACCCCAACGCCTGAGTTTTGTGACAAAATCCCTGGTGATTTGGGTGGGTTTTGTGGCGCAGTTGGTTAAGAATGCTTCCTCCAGCCCCACACACTCTTTGCCTGTGGCTTACGGTGTGTTTCCACCGGAAATGGTGGCCGCTTGTTTTGGCGGCGAAAGTCCCGAAAATACCATGTAAGTGGGTGAGAAGACACGCGCGGCAAATTCTTGCGTCTTGAATCAATTGCCGCGCAACTTGGCGGCCAGGCAGCTCCTGCCATTCGCGAGCAAATTGTTGGAGCATTTTTTTGAGTTTCGCGCTGCCGAAACAAGCGGCCACCAATTCCGGTGTAAACACACCGTCAGTCTCCCAGTGCATGCAGCTGTCGTGAGATCTTTTTTGCGGTGGCTGCTGAAGTGCGTTTTGTCGGATAAGGCACCAGCGAGCGATAAAGCGACGTTGCGCTGCCCTCCTCGTCTCCCTGTGTGTGTGTGTGTGTGAGTGAGTGAGTGAGTGAGAGAAGGGGAGAGAGAGAGCGAAAGCGCGAGCGCTTGGGACATTATAAGTCCACAGGCTAAGCAAACAGGCACTCTGTGTTCGTGGTGTACTGTCACCAACGCAGGTGGTGTATACTACCTGGCAAACTGAGACTTTTATATGTTTTCTCGGTTTCTGTGGAAATTCAGATATCCACCCCAAACACGCCTGAGTGAACGTGGGGACTTTATGGGAAAAAAAAAACGCAGATGCACGTTTTCCAGCGTTGTCGTTTCCATGTACACATAGCCTCAGCCTCAAAAATGTCCCTTGTGGCCAAATAAATGCCTCGTGGCATGTAGTTGCTTTTTCCTTTTTTCCTGATCCCCCCAATGAAGAAATAATTTTAACAAAAAAGTTTTGAAACGACGTGTTGTTTCAAACCAGTGGTTTGGTGATAACTATCCCCGCAGATGTTTGATGGTGGTCATGACAGAAGTTGTTACTGAGCGCTATCACTTTACACCGTTTGAATGACACACTGTTCATTCCCCAGGGTCCCGTCTTACACCTCCTGACCCTGATCTCCCATTCCCCTCTTCCCTGAGGGGGAAGAGGGGATTTTGTCAGAAATCAGCATTTGTAGTGACACCCACCCAGGTAGAAACAAACTTTTTTTTCCTGATGATAAAGGAAAAATGGCAGCCAAAAATAATAATAACTAGAAACAGTTGCATAGCTGTGCCACAGTGGTACAAAAAATAGTGCTTTTAGTGCCAGCAGTATGTGTGGCAACCCATCATCAATGCTAGTGCTCGTAGTGTAGCACAATTGCGATTGACGTCACGGGCGAACATGCCAACTACTTTTCCGAGCAGCCACTGCAAAACGGAAGTCTCGTCAACGTGACCAGAATAAGCGCCAAGAAATCTATTCATAAGTTGGTGATTAAGTATGATTATTTTATAGGCTACAGAAATCTGTTGATCATTTCCAACAACTCAAATTTTATCCAGATCCGTGCACAACTTTTTCAGTTATCCTGGCGACAAAGCAACCTGACCATAAACAGAACAGCCCGGCGCAGGTAATAATAATAAAAAAGATTTTGGCTTAGGTTTAAGCTGCATTTAGGGTTAGGCCAAAGCTAACCCATTACATAAAGGTGCTGACACAGCCATCAGCTTCCAGCCACTATGATGGAGGCATAGTTAACTTGGAATGCTGTTCTCCACTCACTTCGGTACCCTTTCACCTCTCTGACTCTATACACCGCAGCTCTCCTGCCCTCCCTAGCTTCCCACTGTCCATCTGTCAATTCACGGTGGTCCAAGTCCAAACGATGTAATGAGTTAGATTTAGTATGGCCGTTAGCCAACATGTGGGCTTTTAGCGGAACGTCCGGCCTGCCATTTCACCTTCTTGTTCTGCTGCTGCGAGGGCTCACTAAATAACAATGTCTGTCAACAGTTATATTAACAGCTTATAAAGTAATAAGGATAAGTAAGGCTCATAAAGCAATAATTGTTAGATACATGCCCTACCGCTTCCTGCTTCACCCATGCCATTCACAGCACAAACTCTGCAATCATTGGTAAACATCAGATATGGGCAGAGTAGCCATAAAAATGACTTAAGTAAAAGTATTGTTACATTAGCAAAATATTACTCAAGTAAAAGTAAAAAAGTACTCCACAAAAAAGTTACTTAAGTAGCGAACGTACTGAGTTACTTTTTTATAAGATAATCTAAAAGGACAGATTATCTTTTCAAAATGTAATTGAATGCCCCTTGTCTATTTACAATCCCCGAGAGAGAGAGAGAAAGAGAGAGCAAGAGAGAAAGAGCCTTGTTGCGAGAGACCGAGAGCAAGAGAGAGAGCGAAAGCGACTGAGAGAGAGAGAAAGACCGAGAGGGGTAGAGCGATGGGTGACCGTCCGAGAGGGAGAGAGCGATATGACACCAACATTTGAGCCAACGGGTGTCGCTAAAGGCCAATTAATGTAACCAGTAGCGAATTGCTGACACCTCAGTAAAAAAACTTTTTTTTCATCCCAAATGTACTCGAGTAAAAGTAGAAAGTAACTTGTGAATAATTGTTAATAATGATGTATTATACAGTAAATATATTTATACTACTAGTGAAAGGCCTTTCTTTCATTTCTCGTAAAGGCTTTTTAATTAAAGCTAATCTCGACATTCCCACAGCAGCTATCCAGTTTTGTCCAGCTCTGCAGGCAAACAAGGCTGTTATCGACTCCCTAAAACACCTGCGTGATTCAATAGACAATGGTTTCTTCATTTCTATGTCCTGGTAATTTTCCATAAGTCACGTAGGCATCATCCGCTAGTCCACGTGGATCGACCAACCTCTCCTCATATGTGATTGGACAAAATGTATTACCCACATTCCATTGCTCTATTCTGATTGGTTGAGAGTTCCTCTCTCTCTCTCTCTCTCTCTCTCTCTTGGTGTGTTGATGTAAAGCAAGATGTTTTCTGTGAAATAAACAGAGATTTACTGCTTAACATCGGAGTTGGTGTGTGTGCTTGTATTGTAAATACTCCCCTTGTCTTGAGAGAAAAGGTTTAAGTTAGCTGGATTCATTCCAGCCATACTTAACAATAACTTTTACTGACAATAATGTACTCCAAAAGTAAAAAAGTACACCAAAAAAATTGTATCAGTGAATGTAATGCGTTACTGCCCATCTCTGGTGAACACAGTAATGTGATGCGGTTTTGACACGTTTTTTTATTGGTTGGCATACCAAGTTATACTAGCTTTTACTGTGTGTTCAAACCTGAAGCAACTGGGCCTTCTCGAGCTTCCAAAAAAAGCTAAACTATTAGGCATTACTCCTGCAAACTGGTGTGACATGACAGCGGCTTGCGCTTCTGCCATGACCAGTTTACCTCAAACAATAGTGTATGGCCCAACCATCGTGAAAAAGCAACGTAACGATGTTCCAAGGAACTACAATTTTGCATCAAGATGGACAAATGTTATTTTATTGATGAAAAGCCAACATGTTTTATAATATAATTTAATCTAATATTATAATACTTTTGCACACATGTCACAATAGACCAGGTCTAGTGATGCCTACCAGTTTGGACTTCAATAAAAAAATGTTGCTGAAGTATTTTTTTTAGAGTACTAATCATAGATAGATACTTTATTTCGTTACACATACATGTACAGTGAAATTCTTCCTCCGCATTTAACCCATCCTTGAGGAGTCCAACTCCAGTTCTGAGCCAGTACCTTGGCCAGGGGGGCAATGACTGGAGCAGGTAACATGTTTTTGGTGGTGGGGGAACCCGGAGTGCCTCGAGGAAACCCACGCAGATATGGGGAGAACATGTAGTTGTCGTTGCCGTGTGTATTGTACCCGCATAGATAGAGATACATATCGTATATCGAGATATAGCAAACGCTTTCAAGTGAAGGGTTTGTGTGAGATCATGCGTCAAAACATGATATGAAGGGCACCATACTGGTAATTAGCCTGGTCCAGTCGCTTAGACCACTGATCTCACAGCGCACGCAGCTGTTGTGAGATCGCTTCCACTCACCTATATAAGTATGCTGCAGGTCTGCTTCCCCGCTCTCTCACCGACCCCCTCCCCCCTTCACACTAAGCAAGTCAAAAAAATGGAAAAATGGAGCTCACGGCCAGAAAAAAAACGTTTTAAAAAAATGCTTTGTGTTACTGCCCTTGAATTAGAAGAAGGACTTGTGTTGGACGGTAGATCGGAATATTCCATCAGCTGCCTATGACGACGTAGCGCCGTTGACAGCTCACTCAGTAACCTTCCTTCACACCGGGAGCCAACAGCTTGCTTGTGTTTCCGCTACTAGTCAAAATGTTCCTATCATTTCCAGAACGTTCTCGTCTCATGCCACATTAAGCCAGAGGTGGCAAACCCACAGCCTGCAAGCACAGTCTGACTCAACTATATTCTTTCTCAATCCATATTATTTAAATAAATAATTATAAGAAAATGACATATTCAGATTAAGAGATGTTTAAAAAGGTTATCTGCTACTGACATTGTTATTGTTATTATTATTATTTTTAGATTCATTACAAAATCACGTTTCTCAGCACAAACATTGTTGTTATGCCTTTTATTTATTTTTATTTTTCTAGTCATGTGGTATGATTGAACAACTGTAGGATGAGTATGTTTAGTCATGTTGTAGGGGGGACAATCGTCCTGCCTGGGCCTGTGTGGGGTTGTGTGGGAGGCTGTCTTGGTCACCTGTGTGGGTTGATTGTAATTATGTGTGTACTGTTTCCCAGTACGGCTCAGAAGACGCCTGGTCTGGTCGGCCATGGACGGTTAAAGCGGAATGTTTGTGGTGTAATGGGTCCTGGTGCAGCATCGATCTCAACCGACGCTCAGGGTCAGTATTGCTGTTATTGAATGTTGGTTGTAATCGACACTGAAATTGGGAGTATTCTAGTTAGAACAGCCGTAACTTGTGCGGCATTGCTGTTAAATGATGTGGTTTGTAATTGGGATCGAAATTGGGAGTAGTCCAATCAGAGGAGCAGTGATTTGCGCGGCATAGTTGTTTTGCAATTGAGTCCAAAACGGGAGGCTAAGTTAATTGGTGAACCTGTAACTTGTACAGGTGTGGCTGCAACCAAGTGGCTCCACCCCCCTCCCCTTTTTGTGTATGTATATGTGGATGTGTGTGTAACACTGACGTCAGGCATTCGCAAATTAGGACCGGACGGTTGTGTGCGAATGAGGCGTTGACAGCTCTGTACACCACTAAACTCCCGGGACGGGAACGGCGGACGCAGGACTGTGCCGACCACGCGGAGCCTCGGTTAGCGGGGCTACGCATTACCTTGAATCTTTATAGTGTAACTCATGTAACGAGACATCTCAGAATTGTACCCCATTATGCAAGCGTATTGTTGTTTTTGATGCTACCAACGGAGTGTGTGGCAGCATCGCTGTTTCATTTATTTATTTATTTATTATCACGTAATCATACCTACACTTCCCCTTCACTCTATGATTACGTTTCCTTGTTATTACTCCCCCATTTCTTCTCTGCTAAAAATAAATAAATAAATAAGTAATATTTAGATAGGTGGCCAGGACAGTTAGCACAGAGCCAACCAACTAGGGGCGCCAGTGTGAGGGTGGGAGGGACCCAATTGCTTAACAACAAGCCCTAGCGGCTCCCAAGCTAGTACAACCAGCACAGGTTACGTTTCGGTGTCGCTTCAGCACGGCTTAGATAGGGGCACGTGTGTAGTGGTATGAGTGTAGTGACGTGTGATTCAGTGCTTTTATTGTTAGTCTTTATTTAATAGCACTGTGTGTTTGTTTCTTTTAGCCTGCCGGGTGCGTGCTACTAATCGTGTGTTGTGTTGCGCATATTGTGTTCTTCTTTTTTATATGTCCGAGGCGCAACCCGACTTGCAACCGGGGAGCAGACGGGTGGTCCCCCAGAACATAAGCCCGGCCGCCAGTCCCAGAAAGAAAGATATCAATAAATAAAAGATTGACTGGCTTTAATCTGTCTCCTGTGTCTGTCTGCACCTATGCCGCTTACGGGCAGACCTGTGTCCTGATGTGCCCTTACATATGTAATAAAATATATTATGAAAACCATCTTCTCGTGTTGTATGTTTAATACAAGATGTATTTAGGACAGACAAATACCGTCTGTCCTGAAATAAAATTCATTCATTCATTGATTCACCCTCACAATCCGCTATTCTGGTATACATTCTAAAGTTAGCGGTTACACAGCTTGGAAGGGCTTGAAAATGTCACAAAGGCAAACGTTCCCACACAGATAGACATAATATGCCTGCGTAGCCAGCCAGCCATGGCTAGCCTAAGCTATTATGGAGGTGCAGTTGTCTTTTTCCAAAAGCACTTTTTCAGACGTTTTCACAGACACCCCAGTGGATTGTGCAGTCGCTGGCACGCTCACCTAAATACTATTGTAAAATTACAGAAGGATTTCACTGAAACAAAGTGGAGTTGTTTTCATTGTTATTCCATCTTCCTGGTTGAAGCCAGAACACCCCTCGCCCAAACCCACCCTGAGATATTATATTCTCTTTTTTACTAAAATAAAACCAAATGAACAAGATTGAGCCTGAAGGTTGCAGCTGTCTCGATAGCCAGCGTCTGGAGACTCAGAGTGAAGAAAAAAAATCAAATCAAACATTTCGGAATCGGTCAATCTGTAGCAAAGCTACACAGCACTGCAAAACATTACCAGATGGGGAAACAAAAACAAAGTCCCATTTTAGGTGTCCCTTTGTGCAAGTGAAATTTCCATAACACTAGGTGCACAGTGTCGTTACAGTCAGCACAGTCAGTAGAATCGGTAGTAATACAGCACTTGTAAATGAGCAACACGCTAATAAAGGGAAGATTGAAAGAGCATGCAGTTTCTAATTTCCAATTACAGCTGATGCTTGCTTTGCCAAATGCTCCTGTTTTGCTTTGTTGTGAAGTACTAACATCATTTCTGGCAGGCTGCCCTCTCTTCATTCATTCCTGCTCCCTGAATTAGTGTTTTTCCATGGTACTCATGGAAATAGGGGAGTTCCTCCAAACAAAGCAGTACCGCCAAGATAATTCTACTTTCAATAAAAGAGCTGCTTCTTAATGTTCTGTAGTGTTTCTTGAACAAAATGGATCTGACAGAAGTATTGTTACAGTACCAGGGTGCTGCCAATGTCTGAAGTCAAATTGTCTGTCTATGCCCATACCTGGCAATAAAGTGAGTCTGATTCTGATTTTAGTTTGCCTAAACCATGAGGTGGCACAACACAAGCTCAAGTTGTTGTTGTTGTTGATTTTTTTTGCCGCAAGCGCCATTTTGTCATTCCGTTGACAGTGTTAGTGTGAAGTGGAATGAGAGAACGTAGGCAAGCGGACGTGCAGTGACCGTGAGAGGAGGCGATCTCACGGCACTGCGTGTCCTGTGAACTAAGCCAAAAGCACAAGACTATGTATTGGGCCTGCTACAGCAGTGGTCTTACCCACTGTGCAACAGGGCCGGCCGCCTTAGCTGCCAATTCCTGAAACAGTTGGCTAATCTGTTGAATCTTTCTCCTTGAAAATAACCCCAAATGTTCAATAATGTTCTGGAACAGCTTATTTCGTTTCACTACTGTTTACTAATTTAGATTATTACTTTTATTCAATAGATAATAACAATTCTTAACCTATTTCCTAGTTTTGATTTGGAAAGCAATGCTTAAACCGCTTTCTGCTTTAAATGGATGCCGCCTCTGGGGTGAAGATGAGTTTGACATGACCACCAAATCCTATAAAATAGTTTGATGACAGATCTGCCAATGATTGTAGAAGTGAATTGGTTGAAACAAAGTGGATGGTTAATGAGAACAGGTGCTTGGTAAACGTAAGCGAGAACATTGTTGACTTGGTTCAGCCTTTGACGAGGTGAAACAGTGATGTATTGTGTATTCAGCTCGACTGTTTCAGTGCTTTGGCAACCAGCTGGTATAACGTGATGAACATGAGTTGGTATGACAGGCATGGAACAATGGTGAGTAAGCCAGTCCTAATTGGACCATCGATTCCCTGTTAGCAACTTGGTCATTCAACACATTCCAGTATTTTTTTATTTTAGGCACCTTAAGTGTTTGTAGATTTTGAATGAATTAATGAAATTTATTTAACGGACAGTACAGAGCCATTGGTCACTTCAACATGTTACATCGCATCAGACATGGCATTCATTGCATTATGTTACATGGATTGTGAGAAGATATACACAGAATTAGCAGATTGCTAGATTACACCTGGCTGTCGGCGAATTCCCCCGGGGGGGCTCATTGATTAGGGTTCATGTAAGGCGCATCGTATGCGCAGTGGGGACAGTTCTGTTCCCCTCAGTGGAGGGGGGTGGATCACTCGATGTGTTCGAGCCCGGTGTGTGCGGGCAGTCATTGAGTTAAGCACACTGCGGTAGGTGCCTACGTAGTAGCTCATGCGTAGTGCAGAGGTTCTGTTGGGTTTCGGACTCCCGAAGGCACGCAGGAGGGAGTCGAAGCGATCGTCGAGGCGAACGCCTAGCTCCTTGATTTCCTTGTTTCGGTCGGGGTTAGAGTCCTTGGTGGAGAGGGTTTCTTTGAACTGTTTTTCAATGTTTTTAAATTTTCTTATTATCATTATTATTGTGATTTTTTTTTCAATATTGATTTGAACAAAATCTGGCATGTGTGTGGGTTATATGACAGTGTACACCAATTTTGGTTTTAACTACAAAAATCAAACTAGGCCTATGTAGTCATCCCATCTGCTAAACGTATATCCCCGAAAACAAAGTTTTGGACTCCAAAAAATTGGCCACATTGAATTTAAGTTCAAGTTCAAGTTAATTTTATTGCCACACGGCTGGGCCGGTGGAATCAACAATACACCACACAAAATACAACAATACATTCCATGAAAAACAACGGGGCAACAGGTAAATACAGAGCACCATAGACATGGACAGGATACAAACAGCTACATAGCAATCAGGAGCACAGGCACGCCAAGGTTAATGCACGGGCCGACGACTGTCTGAATCAGCGCTCAAAAGTGTCGGAGGGGGGCCCCAGCAGCACGGATAAACACCACAACACTTGTAACATCCCAAACCTTGCCAGACCCCATTGCTAGACCCATTACCGACCTCTATGACATCACCACCACAAACCTTGCTGACCATCAACCATATCACCAGTAGAACTCACCATGGGTGTGTAATAGAAATTATCAAGTACAAATGTGTTTTCCACTCATTGTCACGTACACAGGTGAAACACCCACTCAATGTCCTGTGTAAATGTTGTAAACCTATTTACAGTCAGTTTTGTGCATAAAATTCCAAAATCTGGGGCCTAAAATCAATGTGATCGTCAGTGGTTCAGAATGACATCTTCGGACGTTTCGACCCCAAACCATATGTCCACCATCGTCCTGTGGGTCCCAGGGGGTGATCAGTCCGCCTAGTGTGATCACATATTGCCAATTAGTCCAAATGATTCATAGTATGTTAGACAAAAACACCTCAAGGTGCAATTTAGTAGCGGTCGGAAATTTGCAGCGGTCCAATATGTGCATGCGTGTGTGACGTACACCCCCCCAGGCAAATTTAGGTTTTGTACTTTGTACTTGATACTTTCAAAAATACTTTTGAGTACATTTTAGAGCATGTACTTTTTACTTTCAAAAATAATTTTTGAGTAAATTTCTCAGCCTGGACTTTTTACTTTACTTGAGTAGATGTTTGGATCAGTACTTTGTAGTCTTACTAGAGTAGTTTTTTCACAAATATATTTTACTCTTACTCAAGTATGAAATCCTGGTACTTTTGCCATCTCTGACCACGACATTATGCAGCCATTTCCTCTCAGTTGTGAAACCTGGATGTTTCTCCCAGAAAGATAAAGCGGAGACTGGCAAGACATTATTTTGGTTCCCCCAGATGTTGTTCTTCCTTGGAAATATGTTATCACAGTACCTCAGTTAACATAAGCCTGTTAATCAATCAATCAGTCTACCTCAAATTGTTTTTTACAAATGTATTTTACTCTTACTCAAGTAAGAAATCCTCGGACTTTTGCCATCTCTGCATATTTGTGAGAGCGTCCTTGTTTTTCCTCTTCGGAACCCCACCCCTCCCCCACCCGACTCCCTCCCTCTCGTTATTCTTTCCGTGTCCAGCTCGACCCTAATCAAGAATTCCAACATCAGATATGCGGCACTCAAGTCACTTACGGCCGCTGCTGCATTGCATGGAGCGGCTGATGGAAGTGGGGACGGACGTGACAGATGGACCACTCCGCTCGCCTGGCAGCATCGCCACGTAGTGACGCTGCTGCTTCGTCGAGTACCAAGCAGAGGCGTCCGCTTAAGAAGAAGCCAAAATCAATGAAATAAAAATACGAATAAATCCATTACATTAATTAAGGTACACGATGGTTATGAAAAATTGAGTTTCCATTGACAGTGGACATAAGACAAAGCGACGATTATCATCAACGTTCTGTGTCTGTATCTATACATGCCCACTGGAGGGCGCTCAATTTATATAATTAATAGAGCGTCAGCGCCTATACGTTCCAATTTCAGATTATTTTATTATCAACATACTTTGCAGCATTTGCGATGACTGTGGTCGAGGTCATTCTAATAGTTTGGAGTATGACATTAATAACTTGCAATGGCTTTGGCATCAAAATGTATTTAGAACGTTGATTTGCGGTCAAGAACGGACAAATGGGTGGATGGATGACTGAATGGGATACACTAAGGGGGTGTACAGATAACCGTGACAACAACAGTGTCATTTTTAACGATATATTTAAAAAAAATAATTTGTATTATTCATTTCAAAGAGGGCAGGTTAATGAGGACAACATGAATAAATCCCCCAAAGAAATGAAATTGGACATATAAATAACTAAGTGCACACGAGAAAGAGGGAAAGGGAAAAAAATTAAACTGAAAAATATTGGAATAATTATGAACCCAGGGGAGCCACACTGGAGGGGGGTTATCTGGTTCATGTACAATAATTGTACAATCGACAATGGCCAATGAATTCAATCATCGTCACTGTCCGCAGTTCTGTCTGTGTCGGCATTATCCAGACAAATCTGCTATTTATTAATACTCATTTGAAAATAAAAAATATTTTTATAACGACATTTAACAGTGTGCGCAACGAACCGCGCCGCGCTCGTGGACGGAGGAGGAGGAGGCGGAGGGCTCTGGGAGGTGCGACCGACCGAGAGGTGGAGGGTGTGGTGGTGGTGGAGGTAGGAGGAGGAGGAGGAGCACGCGACGCGGACCGGGACGAGCGGCGGTACGCGGGCGCGGAACCGCCGTAGCAGCAGCAGCGGGAGGGAAAGTGAACACCTACCGGCTCGCGGACTTCTTCTACCAGCGGAACGGACACGACGAGCACCGAATGCGCCAAAAACACACACCTCTTACCGATGGTGATGGAGATTGTTTGCGCCGCGGAAGGTCACCGTCTCTTCGGGGAAACAACCGCAAGAATAAGTCGTGGTGGTGGTGGTGGTCGCGTCTGTGTTCCGTTTGGACTACGCAACAACTGAACTATCCGTGGCGTTAATTCATCATCTGGTATATGAGCAAAAAGGATTTGGCGAGGTTTTGGAACCCGGGACAAGGCAGGTGAGTCATGGCATGTTGAAAAAAATTTTTTTTGGGGGGTAGAAGATATGATGTAAGGTTTCACTGTGGGTAGGTGAGGTGTGATTTGTTCACTGTGATTTGCCCATTGTGATTTGTTCACTGATTTGATTTGTTTTTGGGGTATACTATAGGGTGGAAGAGAACCCTGTTTTGGTACAAGATATGCTGAAAGAGAAACATGGTTTGGCTCACTGTGATTTTTTTTCACTGTGATTTGTCTCTGATTTTGAGAGGATTTTTGGAGGTAGAAAAATATAGGATATGGTGGAAGAAGAACCATTGCTCGGTTCACTGTGGTTTGTTCGCTTGCTGTTCGTTTAGATTTGGCGTTGAACACGCGGGTAGTACGCGTGCATGCTGTCATTTCACCGCCCTGTTTTTTTTGTTTCATTATCGCCTTCTTGGACGCGCACCGGGACGCCGTGACAACGAAAGGTTGCACGAACTAATATGGAATGTGACACCCCCCTCTCTCACCAAACCACTATATATGATTTAGCGTTTCGCGCGTGGGCAAGGCGAGCGCTATGGATGGTAGCGCACTTTGGCACCCTGATGTTGGATTTGGATGTAATCTATTTTGTTTGCAAGAACAATCGAGCCAAGATATACCGGGCGTTCATTGGTGTTCTTCGTTGCTTTAAGCACTTGTTACTCAGCCGTTTGAATGTCTGAAATGTGCGTGACATGTGACGCGCGGAGCAGCGATGCGGCTGTGGATGTGGATTAGGCTTGGCCAACCTCATCTCTTGGAAATCCACAGCAGATGAGCTAGACACTTGCATTGCAAGCGCGTTGGACCTGAAAACTCCAGTAGAACGTCCGAGTAAACGCTGACATATTTTAGTGCTGCACTGTACAGAAGTTTCCTTTTTGCAAAATGCGTTGTACTAACTAGTCTCTTCTCTCTCTCTCTCTCTCTCTCTCTCTCTCTCTCTCTCCCACACTCCCCCCTCTCTCTCCTCTCTCTCTCTCCGACACCCCCCCTCTCTCTGTATTGACATGGTAATGAGCATCATACATTGATATAACAAACATATAATTCACAGCAAACAG
>OMKY01215298.1:0-10907 GCA_900302395.1 Bregmaceros cantori | reverse complement strand
CTCTCATTATTATTCATAGCTATTTTTTCTGTCGTGAGCCCCGTTTTTCTCATCTTTTATTGACAGGGTTAGTCGGAAACTGGGTTGAAGAGATCGGGGTAGACATTGCAGACAAGCTGACAAGGGGAGGAGAACTTGCGTCACTGCAGACGCTGTGAATCCATAACTCTTTTACTGTGAATGGGGGCCATTCTTTCAGTGTCTTTAACTACTTCGACCACCCGCCTCTCTTATTCTTTTGTACGATTTTTCAAGAAATAATAAAATAGGGTGGATTGCCTTAATGTGAAGCACTGCCATGTGGGACACCTAAGCTCCAGTGTCTCTGGATCCTCCCTAAACCAATGCATGTCAGTGAAACTATGGTAAAAGCAAACTGTGGTAATGTGTCTAACATTAAGTTCAACTGAACTAAATTTCACTGTTCCACCTTAAGGCAACTGACTGTCTCACATAAGGAAGTTGCAAAATGTCACACATTGAGACAATCTACCCTAAACGTGATCATGAATTAGTGATTTCTTTCCAAAAAAGTTGCGATCTTTACCATATAATAGTTCATTTGGAATATTGTCATGTTTCTTGATTCTGATTTCGCATTTACTCTTTGTGCTATTCACAACTAGGGGTGTTGTGATTTTCGATACGTATTTTTGAGAAATCATGACATTGCCAAAAAAAAAAAAGAAATGAGTATATTGTAATGGCAGCTCAGATACCTTATCTGAGCTGCCATTACAATATACTCATTTCTTTTTTTTTTTTTGGCAATGTCAATGTCCACGTAGAGGAAATCTTGACACGGGAATATGTCTAGAGGGTTCATTTATTAAGCTATACTGGACATTAGCCGAGTTTTGGCTAGCTAAGCTAAGCTATGAGCTAAAGCAGGCAACATGGCCGAACACACACATCAGGAAGTATCACTGATTTATAGCCGATGGGAGGAGACATCTGATGATGTCACGAATTGTAGCCAATCAGGATAATGGAGGCGTGACTCTATTAGTTATATTCAGATATGGGCAGAGTGGCCATAAAAATGACTTAAGTAAAACTATTGTTACCTCAGCAAAATATTACTCAAGTAAAAGTAAAAAGTAGTCATCCAAATAGTTACTCAAGTAAAAGTAAAAAAGTAGTCCACAAAAAAGTTACTTAAGTAGTGAGTAACAGAGACTGAGATGGAGAGAGCGAGTGCCGGAGAGGGAGAGAGATCAAGAGAGAGCGCCCGAGAGAGAGAAAGACCGAGAGAAAGAGAGAGATGACGTCAACATATGTGCCAACAGTTCCCAACGGGTGTCGCTAAAGGCCAAATTAATGAAACAAGTAGCACATTTCTGACATCTCAGTAAAAAGTTGTTTTTTCACCTTAAATTTACTTTAGTAACAGTAGAAAGTAACTTGTGAAAAATATTCCAAAAGTAAAATAGTATGCACACAAAATGTAACAGAGTAAATGTAATGTGTTACTTCCCCTCTCCGGTTATATTTGAGTAAAATGTGTACATCTGTGTGTTTTCCAGAATGGCCAACGCCTCGCTGATCCCAGGTGATCTGATGCGTGAGAACACGGAGGAGGTGTTGCAGGACGAGCAGCTGAGCGACGCGGAGAACAACGCGGTCCCGGCCGGCGGCCTGCCACCGGGCTCGCCGCTTCTACGCAACCAGGAAGCTGACGTCTGGGAGGAGCTGGATCGGAACCGCAACCGCATCCGCAGCATGGCCTGGAAGGTGCTCAAACTATGCTCAATTCCCAGAGATGGCAAAAGTACCCACATTTCTTACTTGAGTAAGAAAGTACATTTGTGAAAAAGCAACTCGAGTACGACTACAAAGTACTGATCCAAATATCTACTCTAGTAGAGTTAAAAGTCCACACTCAGAAACATACTCAAAAAGTATTTTTGAAAGTAAAAGGTACAGGCTCTAAAATTTACTGTAAAGTATTTTTGAAGTAAAAAATGAAATTGTATATAAAATGCTCTTTTTCACTGCCAGTTTTACAATGTTTGAATGTTTGAATAATTTGTTAAAAACCTAGCCCAACTTACTTCACGTAAGGTTCATAAACCCCACTGCTGAACATTGAAATTAACATCTGTTGGCATTACCGCCTCCTACTGGCTCATTTACACTATACATATCCCTACCACCTACCATTGGTGAGCAAAAAAAATAATGAGCCTGTTTTGGGAAAAGTAAGGAATAGAAGTACCGATATTTCTGTTAAAAATCTACTGAGTACAAGTAAAAACTCATCAGAGAAAAAAGTACCTCTAAAAGCTAAATAGCTAGCTCTAAATTCGCCAGGCACCGAGGACTCCTTCAAGTCCGCACTGAAGAGGCACCTGTTTACTCAGGCTTTTGGACACTCATTTTTATTTTATTTCATTTTATTTAGTTTCTTATGTTGATAAGCACTTTGGATTTCTTGAAAAGTGTTAGACAAGTTCAAGCTACTATTATTATTATTATTATTA
The DNA here is from genome assembly GCA_900302395.1 of Bregmaceros cantori. Taxonomy (NCBI): domain Eukaryota; kingdom Metazoa; phylum Chordata; class Actinopteri; order Gadiformes; family Bregmacerotidae; genus Bregmaceros; species Bregmaceros cantori. The sequence continues at coordinate 8,424 of OMKY01215298.1, read as the reverse complement.
TTATTATTATTATTACTGCTGTTTTCAAATATCATCCAAGAGCAAAAACAGAGACTCACAGCAATAGAGGGATGTAAGTATCAAATATGTCATTCAGTAAATCAAGGAAGCCCCACCACGCCTAGCAGTAAAATGAGGGAAACTAAAAGACAGCCAGGCATAAACACACACACTCTCCATCAGGAAGTGCAGGCTGTGACCACATTGTCTCAGCCAGCACGGCTCCCCCTCCTGGGAGTTTCCATGAAGGTCACCTATTGTGACGCCAGATAATGGTGTCCCGTGGGGCTCATTTCAGAGGCCCTCGGTCCGAGTCACACTCCAAACTTGGAGAAGCAGGTAAATTGTAGTTTGGAAAGCCACAAGAAATGAATCGTCCTTGCATCGCACGCGACTAGAGCGATCATTGGGTGTGGATTAAGTAGCTTTGAAAAAAGGTGTGTCAATCAAATAAAGTTATGAAATCACAGCGCAGTAGGTGTAACAAGTGGCATGGAGGCCCATGTCTCTGATTGGATCGCCCAAACGTGGACCACAATCTGAGTTTTTCGGCCTGGTTGATCCAGACCCATCCACGAGCAATGTGTGAACGATTCGTTGGTTTTGGCTTGCCAGGCTGTGTAAATTCATCTACAATAGACACTCTATTTAAAGCTAAAAAATCCTTGTGGTTCGACGGCAAACAGTGAACAAAATAAATTAAAAATGAAATAGACATTTAGTTATGGTGATATTACTTGATATGGTAACATTTTCCAAACACGTTGCAAGCTCACGGAGTTGAATTTTTACCAAGGGGAGTGGATTCTTCCATGCCCCATTTATATGACTGATCGATCGACGATCGAGCTATGCCGTTTTTTAAAGCAATTTTGGCTGAACAAGGAGTGAGCTTGAGCAGGTAATGCATCATTATAGACGACTTCGGTGTTCTATTCGGTGTGAGAATATACCTAACGCGTTATTTAAAAAGGATGGTAGTAACGTGAAACCGGGTTTAAAACGCCATTACATTTGCTTCCTTGTCTGTCCACAAGATGGAGTCCCAGATGCATGGGACTTGATGACTGACAGTGCAAGTTGGATGGATGCTCAACCGGAAATAGTCTCCCAGACATAGGATATGTTAAAATATATAGAGAACGTAAAAAAAAACATTTTTAACCGGTTTTGTGAATTTCATAATGTTCTGTTTGTGTTCCGAAACAGTTGAAGAAACCATCTTTCATTTCTGTTTCCACTCCTCGTAAAAGTCCGTGAAATTCTCTTCGTTTTCGGTTTTCGTTGTCGTTCCTTGTACCGGTTCGGAGCTCTGGTTTTGTGTGACAAATTTAGCCACTTCCGTCCACTACGATGACTTTACACAGGCAACTACACAGGTGACCACGCTGTAATTTGCGCATAAAGTCGTATAGAGGAAGCTGGACAATTTAAAAATGGCATTACTTTTGAGGGGCGAAATCCAACCTCACTTACATGCCCTGCCACCCACTGAACACTATTTTTGAACGCTTGCTGATTTTCTGTTCCTCTGCAGACAACCACAGAGGAGGAGCAGGTCAACAACCTCAGCCCCTATAACGGCCCGAGCCTCGGTTCTCCGGTCAAGGTGCCCACCGACGGCGTGCCGGTGTCCGACTGCAACGGGTCCCTGCTGAGGAAACTACGCAACGTCCACAGCTTGGAGCTGGAGAGGAGACTCAGCCTGGAGGCCAAGCCCAGCACCCCCGAACGTCTTGTCCTGGAAACGGGGTGAGGGTTTTGGACACTCCTCGGTTTGAACTGTAACTAAACCGTGCTGGCGGCTGAGTGATTTTCCTGTTCAATACCCCTGTTTCACTGTGACATCACGGCTTGGCGGCGGTAGACATTACGGTGGTATCATTGCGGTCAGACAAACAGGCAGAGAGCCATATTTTCTTAACATTGTCAGTTTTTTTTTTTTTTAAGTTATTTTTTCCGGCGTCTGCGCCATTTTTCCATATTCATTGGATAGGATTAGTCGGAAACTGGGCTGAACAGATCGGGGGTAGACATTGCAGACAAGTCGACGAGCGGAGTCGAACTCGCGACACTGCAGACGCTGCGGTAGAGCGCCACTAACATGAATGGGGTCACGTTACGTGCAGTGTCCATAAACACTCGGCCAACGCGGACCCCTAACATTGTCAGTTTAAAAGTCTTCTGTTATTGATTTATCCATGGTAATGTGCTATCAGTCGCCTGCAGATGGTAGCCTAACTACGTCCATTGTATTTACCCATATACAATGGACGTGAAGTGGTAAGACATACTACTTAACCGTACGTATACGTATACTTCACTGGACGTGTTACCACCAAAATGTCTGCCACCGCCAATTTATGACGTCATGTGCAACAGACCTATTGACAATGTGAAGGTTTCCAGAAAACAATCATTGTTAAATATAATATAATATAATATAATATGTGTTGTGCTACTCTTTTTTTCTAATTCAACATATTGCCACTTCTGATGTCAAAACAAACTCCTGTTAATATTTAAAGATTCCGGGGGCGCGGTGGCAGAGTGGTTATAGAGCGTAGGTCCAGCAATGCCACGGGTTCTAATCACCTCTCCGGCTTTCCTCCAATGTCACGCCCCGGCTCTTCATCCCAGTTTCCGATTTAATCCTGTCACTATCTCTCTCAATGAAAAATGAAAAACAGCGCTTGCGCCCAAAGTCATCACGTTGAAATGTTTTTGAAACTGCATTGTCTCGGTGCAAAATCCTCTTGACTAGAATGAAATGAAAATCTAGTATCCAGCAACACTCATGTAATCCACATTATATTCCTCCTGTATTCTATGTTCTATATTCTCAGCTCCCCCAAGCACCAGAGCAGTTCTCCGGCTCAGGAGGGGGTGGACAGCCGAGAGCAGGCCGCCCCCGCAGCCGCCTCACCGGCCCAGGTTGCAGAGCCTGCCGAGCGGATCTGGCGCTACGACGACGAGCTAGTCCCTGGCTCCCCAAAGCCCGTCTCTCTGCCCGCGTCTCCGGTGGACGGCGGCGGAGGCGACGCCCCCAGCAGCTTTGTAATGGTCAATCTCAGCCAGGACATAGACTCCAGGGAATGGGGGGTCCTGGAGCGGCCGAAGGCTCCGGGGACGCCTTCGGTCGAAGAAGTCGAAGTGGACGACGACGAAGAACCGGAGATCCTCCAGCCGGTCGCACCGGAGAGTTCTGAGTGGGCGAAAGGCAGCGCTGCTGCTGGCTCGGGCAAGTCTAAGCAGGAAAAACCAGCGGCGTCGCCCGCGACTGCACCCTCCAAGGCAGAGAGGCTGGCCCTCGCCATGGGGTTCCCTACGGGGGGGAGTGTGCCTCCCGTGACGCCCACCAGCCCCGACGCAATGGCCGAGGGAGTCATCACACAGGTAAGCATGGAGCTGTATGTTCCATTGTTATGTGTAATGTTGTCAAACATGGAACTGACGTTTGTTAGTCATTAAACTAAAATGCCTCCTGAACTGAAGCAATTCAAATGCAGTTACTGATTGACCATATTAGCGAACAAATTTAAAGTAATCTAAAAGTAATTAAATGTTATCTAACTTACTTTGGCAATGGGATTACGTTGCTGATTACAATTTTTAACGGGTAACTTCCAGAGATGGCAAGTAACTCACAAATTCTTGCGTATTGTACTTAAGTGCATTTTTCAAGTAACTAGTACTTTTATTACATATTTCTCTGAAAAAGTTTTACTTGTACTCATTACATACTACATTTTCAACACAAATATCAGACATGTTACTTTTTATAGACAATATAAATATACTGTATATTATTTATTTTGTTTGTGCAACGACACCGGTCTACAAGAACTATTAACATGAGGTAATACAGTCTAATGTAAACACCACTAAATTATTATTTTCTGACAGAAGCATCCAATTTTTTCAGTAGTTTTTTAACTTAAATAAATACTCTTGAGTACATTTCAGAGCCTGTACTTTTTACATTGGCTGAAGTAGATATTTGGATCAGTACTTTGTAATCTTAATTTGTTTTTGTACAAATGTATTTTACTTTTACTCAAGAAAGCAATCTGGGTACCTTTGCCATCTCTGGTAACTTCTTACTATATGGGGACTATTTCTAAAAAGTAACCTGCTGACAACACTACTAGAAAAGGTGTAGACAGCGGCTTCAAGTCAGACCAAAATGTATTGAACACCCTTGAATATCTACCAGTCAAACCAGCAATGAGCCACCGGAGTAAACAGTAAGCAACATTTATTAGACATAAATGAATTAATCAAATGAAATATTATATGAATGATAATAATAATAATGATAATAATAATGATGTTGAAGGCATAAGCTTTAAAACTTGAACAACATCCATGTGCACGTGCACATATACACACATTGCACACCCTCATTGATGTCAATGGCGCTGTGTCTATCACAGCGTCTGCAGTGCCGGGAGTTCTCGTCCCCTCGTCGGCTTGTCTGCGATGTCTTCCTCCCGATCTCCTCAACCCATTTTCTGAATAATCCTATTCAATATTCAAGATCCAAATTCATTTGATTCTCCATATTGCATATACCTTACAGCAGTACACACACTTTTCGTTGGGCGTGAAACGGCTCTCTCAAGATCAACAGGTAACGAACAAGGTCAACACAAAAGTAAGAAAAGCAGCACATACGTTATAAAGTGGCATTGGCATAGAATCAGCACATGTAACATGTCGACAATATATTTAAAAATGGCTCCGATATAACTAAAAAGAAATAAAACATATTAATAAGATCTCATACCAGTAAAAAGGATAATAACAAAACTTCAAAAGTATTCTGTTATCTGAAGAGATTTTGCACCTTCAGGTTTCAGTGCCACAGACTTCAAGGAGGTCTTACCAAAACATTTTTTTTTTTTTTACAAATTTGTTCGTAAGAATTAAATGGAAACTGGGTTGAAGAGATCGGGGGTCGCAGACAAATCGACAAAGGGAGAAGAGCTCGCGGCACTACGGACACTGCATTAAGTGCGGTGTCCATAACCCCTCTGCCAATGACAGCTACCATACGCGGGTACGTTTCAAATATTTAATTTGAATAGAATATTTGGTGGGTTTTTAAAGTTAGTGGAAATATCTGAGAGATGACAAGATGTTTGATTTGGCACCGAAAGGGTTAATTAAATAAAAGGATCTCAAATAATCTTCATCTCAACCTAAAAGTCGATGGCCGTCTTTTGACTTGGCTACGCTGCTATGCTCTCTTAGCCTGGGAAGCCAGAAGCAACTAATCGTCCACGCATCACACGAGACTAGAACAAACATTGGGTCTGGTCTCGAGTGTATTAAAAAAGGGTGTGGCGTGTAGTGGAGTGGGGAGGAGTATTATTTTAAAAGTTAAATTATCCAATCACAGCACAGTGGGCGGAGCAAATGACGAGGGCGCTTCTTGGGCGTGTAGCGTACAAAACCCTGTCTGAATCTCGTCTGGCAGGAGAGACTGCCCCAAAGTGGCTCTGATTGGTCAGTTGTCAAACACCCAATAAACTGATTTGTTCATTTGCTTGAGACCAGACCCAATGTTCATTCTAATCGCGTGCGATGCATGGACGATTAGTTGATTCTTGCTTGCCAGGCTAATGCGCTCTATGCACGCTGGTGCTATCAACGTAGTTTTTGTGTTGTATGCGTTGTTTATTTAGGGCAGTGGAGGTGTTAGAGAGAGAGCTCTTGGCTTTCATTTCTGTTCTATAATTTGTTTTTTGTTTTTTTTTGCTAAATACATTTGCACTGTAACGGCTTCTGCTTGGGTTGTTGTTGCTTTGAGTTGTTCTTGAAACGTAAACACCAAACACTTTGACTGTATCTCATCGGAACAAAATGGCGCTGACTCACTTGTAGTGCAGTACACAGCAACGACCAAGATTTTGGACACTCGAGTCGGTGGCGTCCAAATTATTATTGCATTATAAAATTCAACAATCATCACAGAAAGTCAAAATTACTTAGATATATAACTATTTGTATATGTTTGTGTTTGTTTAGGTCATTTTTGGGGGGGTGGAGGGCGCAAGCACCGCTGTCCATTCTTTATTGATAGGATTAGCTTGGAAACTGGGATGAAGAGTTGGGGAAGACATTGCAGAAAAGGCAGATAGGGGATGAAAACCCGTGGCACTGCTCCACCTATGGTCTGGCTCTATAACCACTCACTGAGCGCGTCCCCTTTTAGGTCATTTTTAATGCCTCATGCAATGCACTATGGGACATATTGCTTGGTCTAAAGGGTACATCGATGCTCAGCACTTTTCACGGTGCATTGTGGGATACTTTGAGTGCATTCAGGATTAGGTCTCCAGATTTAATATACATGACAGCAGTACACACACATGGGATTTTAGTTGGGCATGAAACAACTCTCTCAAGAACAACAGGTAATGAAGAAGGTTAACACAAACGGAAAGAAAAGAAAAGCAGCACATAAGTTATAAAGTGGCATTGGCATAGAATCAGCACATGTAACGTGTCAACATATAAATAATTCAGTAGCGTCACTGTAACATGTCAACATATCAAGCAGGGCTACCCCCTGCGTGCAGTTGCATCACTGTGCGTGGGAAGGTACATGGAGTATTCGGATACCCCTCCAAAATGGGGTGCGCCCCATATAGTGCACTACATAGGGAATAGGGAGTGATTTCGGACGCAGCCATAGTGATTAATTAAATTGGTATTGTTTTTAATTGCTCAGCAAACAGTTGAAATGAGCCACAGTCAAGGTGTTGCGTGTTACTTAAATGCCAGTTCTGAGTCGATTGGAAGGCTGACTTTGCTGTTCTCTGCTGTCTTCTGGTGACTCTGCATCGAAGCACGACATGCTGTTTAATCATTTTCTGAACTCTGCTCTGTCACTCCGGACGCTGCGAGCCCTCTTCACTCTTCTCATTTCATGCAAAGTGAATGACGCGGAAAGCATGCCAAACAGTCTGGCATCTCACCATGCCTCCACACCCAACACTGGATCATTCACCCCATCATATCTCCCCTGACCAGTGGCGGAGAGTAACTCATTACGTTTACTCACGTTACTTTAATTAATTACTTTTCATGAGTCGTTTGTAATTTTCGGAGTCGTTTTCGAAATGCGCAATTCTTACTTTTACTCAAGTGCATTTTTACCTGAGTACTTTTAACTCATTACATTTGAGTCCCCTCACGTTGCTGATCACAAAACATATTGGTGGATGGTGAAACATTTTATTTTGGGGGGAAAGTAAAAAACGCATCTTCACCATTAGTGTACAAATCTAAAACCAAAAAAAAATAGGTGTAACATAGGTTAATGAAAAAAAAAAAAAACGCTTCCTTAGCAGAGGCCTGCATCTTTGGAGTGCATTTCTAGTTAAAAGTTGTAATTTGAATATTGATTAAAAAATGAAAGAATAATTAAATATTTGAAAGTAACTTTTACTCATTTAACTCATTACATTTTACATGAAGTAATTTTGTACTTTTACTCAAATACATTTTGAGATGGGTAATTATACTTTTACGGTGAGTACGAGTTAAGCAAAGTAAAGATACTTTAACTCAATTAAATTTTTTTCAGTACTCTTTCCACCTCTGCTGTTGACTGCCATGGAATTCCATAGGGGCACAGATCTACACTAGAACATTTGGGTGTGGAATAGCACAGCACAAGTTACCACCATCATTTTTAAATAACGTGGTAGGTGTGTGCTCCCATTGAATTGACATGTTGAAAAATAGTCAAAGATACGGCAAAATGAATTATTAAATTATTAAAATTTTAACCGGAACTACTTGCCGAAGTCGTCTATTCAGTCTGTCTATTGCGTGGGTTCAGCGAATTGACAATGGCTTACACGGTGCCCAAAATATTTACTAAAATTAACTCGTGGGAGTCGGGGTGGAGTTAATTCTTGGAAGAATAATTCAGGTAAAATTGGTGACTCTGATCCTGGTGATCTAGTTGAGGCAAAGTATTTTAGGCAGAATGATTTTTATTGGGAACGAGAACGTGACGTCACTCGTGGCAGCCTGGTTCCACGAAAAGAGTAGCACCTCCTCGTTTCAAGAGGAGCGGTGCGCTGCTACACCTGCTCTTCCCCCTCCTGGCGGAGCTTGACACTTGAGCAATGAACAATATAAATAAATAAATACATAAAAATAAAAAAATAAATATATATATATATATATATATATAAGACAGACACACAGACCTTGCAAATCCCACACACATACATATAAACACACAAAGCGAGGCAGCACGCGTTGAAGCACACACGCTGCCTCGCTCGGTGTGTTTATGTGTGTGTGTGTGTGTGCCGGGATTTGCGAGGTGTGTGTGTGTGTCTTTCTTTATATATATCCTTCATTTCTACCACGTATCTACTTTTTTCGTTCATGTTTCTA
>OMKY01215293.1:0-10161 GCA_900302395.1 Bregmaceros cantori | reverse complement strand
GCCAGGGGCCACTGGGAAATGTAGTTGGCATGTTCGCCGGTGGCGTCAATCGCGACCGCGCTACTCTACGAACAATTGCATTGATAATGGGTTGCCACACATACTGCTAGCACTAACAGTACTATGTTTTTGTACCACTACGGCACAGGTTTGCAATCTCTGAGTGATTCTAGTTATTAGATTTATTTTCCTTGCGGTTCAAGTGTTAAGTTGTACCAAAAGTGTTTTCTCAATGTCCTTTTGACTTTTTTGTTTTGTTTTAGCCAAGCCAGAAGACAGGGACACATTGTTCCTGGTCTGAGTCGATCTTCCATTAGACAGCCGCTGGAAGTATGCCAGAGCGCTGCACAGTGTAAACACTATTCGATAGAACAGCAATTAGCTAAATTCTTGATATTACTACTACATGAGGGTTAATGGACTAAGGACTTGTCATATGTGATATATGGCCAGAATGACGTAGCTGGAGATACAACAGATACACACAGAAATTACTCTAATCTTGCCAAAAACAACAAAATATTCATAGTAACAAATAGCTGCCATTGTCAAGTTCACGACTACCCTCCAACTTGTTCCCATCCTGAGCTATTGTTAGAGATTGTAAGAAACTGTGAGGCCCAAAAAACAGGTCACCATCATCACAACCACTTTGAACACTTTGAACTAGTTCCTCCTCCGCAGAGCAGGTTATGTTTTTGGTCGCGTTGGTTTGTCGCCTGGATAACTGAAGAGGTTGAACTGTTGGAAATGACGAAAGAAAGAAGTGATTATACATTTTGGTGCATTTCTGTAGCCTATAAGTAACGCAATAGTCATACTTTATTGTTAAGGGGTGAACGATCCCGTAGTGACGTCACGCCGCGTGGCTGCGACTCCCGTGCATGCACCAAGCAACATATTCATACATAATCATTAACACCTACAGATTGATGGATGGTGCACTGGTTAGTGCACGGGGTGGTCAATGAGGCGTTTTCATGTAAAAATCAGGGGGATTGGTTAGGTCCAACAGCGGCAGCTTCCTAACTATTACAAACGTCTAGCGGTGGACGATGCGTTGGTTCTGGCTCGCCAGGCTACTACTCTATGACCACTTGCATTGATAATGGGTTGCCACAAATACTGCTAGCACTAAAAGTACTATTTTTTTGTAACACTGCGGCGCAGGTTTGCAATCTTGAGTGCTTCTAGTTACTTTTAGTATCAAAGTTGCCTCCCACTGTATAGTTTGGGTTAAGCTTGGGCAATATAATAATAATATTGAATATTGCGTTATTTCAAAATATCGTCAAAACCATGGACAATATCAGGATTATCATCAGTATGTCTTCGAAAGATTGTGTACAACCAATACGCCATTTTTACTTTTGACTGCTTGGGAGCCTGTACAGCTCCACGGTGTAATTTATATTTTCTAGCAAATTCTATATAAACAAAACAAATATGTGCATTTTAATAACTTCAAAAGGTCGACTGAAATATGTTTGATAGTGGCCTGGAAAAGCATAGACCACAAGTGTCCTTTTTGGTGAGACAATATTATCAGATATCACAATATTGTGAATTGAAAATATCACGATATGAAAAAGTGGACATAGCCCCACCCTAGTTTGGGTACTACCCATTTTCCAGCCACTGGTGCTGGGTACATGTGTGGGGAAATACACACACCCACACAGAGGCCACCGGCTGGTTGGGCTGGTCGGCCCTCCACGTGGAGGTTTATGACCAGCGCTAAATTAAAGTTCTCTGCCAAGGTGAAGGCTAAGAAAATGAGAAGCTGAATTAAAGACGGCCACACAGCACGCTCCCAGCATTCTCAGAAACAGGCGCTCACAGCAGACGCATACAGTAGACACACACACACAACACAACACAAAAGACATTCTCAAACACACACACACAAGACATTCTGAAGCATTCAATGAATACAGTGAAAACACTAGATCTGATCAGTTTTTCATACCTGGCTAATGACCAGTCTTGGCACAGGAATTTGTCAAGAGGGTTCATTTATTAACCTTTACTGGACATTAGCCGGGTATTGGCTAGCTAAGCTAAGCTATGAGCTAAGCAGGAAAACGTGGCCGATCCCACACATTTCAGGAAGCATCACTGATTTATAGCTGACGGGAGGGGACATCCGATGATGTGACAATGGAGATGTGACTCTACAAGCCACATCGCCATAACAGTAGTCATGATTTTTGGTTGATCAGGATCGGGCAAGCGCTCCGTTTTGTGTCAGGTTCACTTTCCAGCGAAGCCTGAAGTTCCTCCTTTCCACTTTGCCCTTTTTGCACTGATATTTTACTCAAGAATATTATTCTGAACATAGACATAACAGTTTAAATCAGTTAAGTGCTATGACTGTTGAATTGAAATATCAAAATAAATGTATGTATGTATGTATGACAATGTCCTGATCAAATAAAGATTAAATTAAATGGTTCCTCTCGGCAGAATTGAGTAATACAAAATTTTCGTATAAAAACGACCCAATATCAGCTAACATTAAAAAATAATCAAAACCTGACAACCTGGAAAAAAAGGTGAACGGCACACACAAGACATATGCACGCACACACACACACACACACACACACACACACACACTCATGCACAGAGGCAGTTGCACAGTGCTCAAAACCACAGACACCACTGGGCTGGGTATTTGTGATTAAAGTGTTCAAGGTCTAGACGTCAGTTGGGACGATTGGTGAAGTGTTTTCATACCACATCCAAATATGTTGATGCCCTGGTGGGCCTTCTCAGCACAGCCTCACCTCGACATGCCGAATAGACTTGAAGCCACAGATAGCTGAGTACATTGACCGGCACATCGTCCATTCACACAGCGCAGCCTCAAAATACACTGCTAACGGTGCTTTTCCATTGTATTTCTGGAGGAAATCCCATGTAATTGGATGGGAAGAGATGCGCAAGCGACAAGTTGCTGCGTGACGCGGGCAGCCAGGCCGATGTGATTTGACGCAGACGTACGTGGGCAACGAGCGAGGCAACCGTAGCGCAGCCGACTATATGGGCGCAGCTCTCCCCTGCCCTCCCGGTGGGAGGCACGGTACCCTCTCAGTTTGTGAAGAGTGGACAGGGCGCTTGTCACGAGCGTCAACTCGAATTGAAACACCGCCGGCACGCGCAAGTATTCGCGCCGCCCGTGACAAGCGTCACCGAACTGCAATGGACCGTAACACTTCAACTGTCACTGTCCAGTAGATTAATTCACCCCACAATGCCCACAACACTCACTGGTGCCGAGCCCATAATGTGATGTCGGATTAAAAATGAACGTGCATTCACAGCCAAGGGATGTGAGCAGTTGATGTGTGTCGTTCAATGACTGTGCACTTTCTCTAACAGCCTGGGAACAATTCCAGAAATGTTGAAGTGTGGGGGGGGGAGCGGTGGTGGAGGGTGGGAGGGAGAAAACACACTCATTGTACAACGCAAATGATTTGACTCTAAGCCTCGTTCACCTCCGACCCCCCTCCCTTTCCTCGGTCTGGCCGTGTCAGTGGTTACACCGTCATGTCCTGCCCGCTGGTAAACAGGAATCTGACGCTTTAGCTGATTTATGCGTAATACGACGGAGGTGCAGCGAGACCGGCGACGCCCTGCTCCTGCTCCGTTCACTTCCTGTCACCAGGGCAACGAGAGAGCGGCTTGGAAGCTACGCAGTGCCACACTGTGTCCAGGAACATACAAACACACAAATAAAACACAACGCAGTGCTATAGAGTCTAGAAGCATACATATACACATATAAACAAACACACAACTGCCACAGAGTGTAGGAACACATACACACACAAGCACACACAACACAAGCCAGAGTCTAGACACACACACAAAAATGCAGTCCCGCAGAGTCTAGACACATATACACAAACAAACACACACAAACACACACACACACACAGCAGAGAGTCTAGAAACATACAGACACACACACGAACACAGTACGCCATAAAGTTGTGTGTGTATGATGCGCAATGGAAACTATCATATGTTCCTCTGAAATACTGTAGGTATTTTCTGCATCATCCTCCACCATTCAGGGGAAGGCAACACACACATTTGTATTCACGCAGGGCTAATTTAACAGAGAACGTTGGTGTTTTGGAGAATTAATTTTGTGTAATTTGCGGTAGAATTATGACTTCTCAAATCACAGACATCGGGCATTATTTTTTTGCAATAAAAGGCGTCTTAGTCACAAACTAGTGCGTGTGGTATACTCTGTTTCATGCACATTTACAAGTTACAACAATGGCCTTGGAACAAGTGTGACAGTGGATGTAATCCCCTATTCCAGGCAAATGTAGCGTTCATCTAGATTACATATTTTAAAATGTGATAGTAAGGGACTACAGTTACTAGTTTTTGTATCTGTAATTTGATTACTGTAATCCGTTTACAATATTGTAATCTGTTACTAAGCCAACCCTGAATCTAGCCTATGTATGTAAAACGCCCATTGCCTTGTCAGTGTGAGCACTTTTGATTTGATTTTGCTTCAGGACACACAGACAGAGAACAGGAGGGAAAGTGAGAATGGAGACAGAGAGGGAGGGCGAAGTCTAAACAATCTGAGATAGATCAGATTGCCTGCGCAATGTAGGAGAAGATGCAACGATTAAGGAGAGAGTGTCAGATAGAGAGAGAGAGAGAGAGAGAGAGAGAGAGGAGAGAGGTGTGGGTGGGAGAAAGAGAGAGAGAGAGAGAGAGAGAGAGAGAGAGGGGAGAAAGAGAGAGAGGGAGCATGAGAGGGAGAAGAAAACATCTAGAATGGGAGTGAGGGCAGCAGAGGTTCAGAGAACAATGGACAGAGAACAATGTACAATGGAGAGGATACGTGTCTCTGTAAGACAAGAGGCAGATCACACATATGACCATCCAACACACACACACATATATACACCGAGATCACACCGCCAGGGAGATCACACACCCCAAGCAGTGCATTCTTGGTCCCATGCAGTGCAGTGACCAGTGGTCCGGGGCTGCCTTTCATTTGGCCCGGCCACAACTATGTGCCGCGCCTTCCTGCCCCACTTACTTAACTTTCCCTCAGACTCACACACACAATGGGTTAGCACAGGCAGAGTCACACTAGGTGTGCAATAATGATTTGACTAATTATTTATTAGTCAAATTTAACAGCCGATAAAGGCCAAGGAATCAACTCATTGTTATTGTTGGTAGTTTTGTGCTGAGCCTGTGCCTTGGGATCTTGTTACAAGTCCGTATCATTTTAGTTTTTTTGACTGTGGTTAGTAGATCTTCATATGGTCCGATGGCTTGTTTTATTCTGGCTTTCACTTCTTCATTTGTGACGTGTTCTCTGTACGAGATGCTGAGGCGCCTGCGGAAACATCTCATCTCTGTGGCCTGAATTCTTCTCTCTAGTTTTGCCCGTTTTTTCCCCCGTTTTTTCTTTTCTTCTTTAAGGGACAGTGCCAGGTGGAAGGATGAGAGGAAGACAGAGGAAGCGATGGGCAGAAAACATTCAAGAGTGGATAAGGTGCCGGCTGAGTGACAGCATGTGAAGAGCCGAGGATAGAGAGAGATGTAGAGGGTTGCAAAGTCTCCAGTGACAACCCAACGGTCAGCCAGACTGCGGGACTGATGATGAATTGTGCTGACCCTCTGCCGGTACAAGCAAATTTGATAAAATATTGAATTGACGTAATTGGAAAAAAGTGTGTACATTAAAGGAAATCATAAAACTGTAATGGTGTAAATTAATTGTAATGCACATTTGGACATTTCTATATCAGACGTGGCGGCGCACCGTGTTGTGTCAACACTAACCGACCGCCACCTTGCGAGACTCCGCAGTCCCTGCTCGAACCCTGATATAGAGAATGAAAAAAAAAAGTTTTTAACCAGCTTTGTGGATTTCATAATGTTCCATTTCTGTTCCGGAACAGTTGAGGACATCTTTTTTCTTTTCCGTTTCCGTTTCTACGTAGTAGGAGCGGCCTCACCCGCTCGCATGCCGACTGATGCGGCTGCGTGCACCTGCACAAGTATGCGCGCAATCACGCACGCGCATCTGAGAATTCGTGGACACGACCGAGGTTGACACTTGCATCAAATGTGCACTGTTGATACCCACCTCAATTTAAACATGAACAAACAAAAAGTAGATGTGTGACAGAAATGGTCCGTTCAAGTTTACCCTCGCAAATCCCGCCAGCGCACACACACACACACACACACAGCAACACAACCAGCGAAGAAGCCCGCGTTGATAAACACTCACGTGTGCATGATCTGCTGCTGGGCACGGTGTACACCACAGTCCACTGTGGTGTACTCTACGCGCGCATATACGCGTGCACGACCATGCTCAGCAGCAGATCATGCACACGTGTGTGCGTTGATGTGTATGTGTGTGTGTGTGCACACGCTCACACGCAGCGATTCCCGCGTGTCACAAGCTCCGCCAGGAGGCGGAAGCGTAGCGACACGCTCTACCTGAAATGGCAGCAGGCTTCCTCGCCTGACGTCACAATCTCGTTCCCCATTGCTTGAAGCACCATGCCACTTTTCGATTGTCAACATCAAGAGGGTGAGTCACTATGGAAGAGCGTCACAGCCGCGAGG
This sequence comes from Bregmaceros cantori, assembly GCA_900302395.1. Lineage (NCBI taxonomy): Eukaryota > Metazoa > Chordata > Actinopteri > Gadiformes > Bregmacerotidae > Bregmaceros > Bregmaceros cantori. The sequence continues at coordinate 3,525 of OMKY01215293.1, read as the reverse complement.
ACGTAACGAGGACCGTGTCAAATGTGACGATGATGAAAACTGGCCGTAGGCCAAGCATGGCCAGCGAGGGGCAGCAGTGGACTGACGTAATGTGAGGAAACCAAAGTAGCAGGCTTGTTGGTAGCAGGGCCCCAAACTGTCATTAAGTTACAGCACGGACACACCTCCCCGCCTGTAGATTTAACAACCAGGCAACAACAGGCACCATTCAAACTGCTCAGCAAGTGGGCGTGTGTGTCTCTGTGCCTGCGTGTATGTACACACGCGGGGGACCCAATACGTTTTTAACAGCCAGCTGTATACAGACAAAGGCAGTGTACGCCGAGTTGATCCCCATACAATATACAACGTAATTGTTGCTTGATGGCAAGGACCATGTGATACGTTGCTACGGTCGGACTGTCGGTCACTGATAATTATCTGTCAAGATGAGGTTGTTTTCGACTTGAGCTATCTGCGTCAGTAAAATTTCACCGGTACTGATACACTAATATGTAAATACCAATGAAAGTTTCTATATGTTGGCTTGAGAGTTGGGACTGAACATTTCTAAATTAAAAGTTTGTTTAATATATATTAACTAGAGGCACTCAGAGATTGGAAACCTGTGCCTAAACCTAGTCTAACCTAAAATAAAATAAAAAAAACAAAACAAAGTGCAATTGGTTGAAAAAAAAAAGACGCAAAGAAGTGCTCGCGACGGGATTCGAACTTGGGACGTTGTCGTTAAAGTGAAGTATGTTACCGCTGCACTATGCATACATGCTGATGCAAAGATGGGGAGCAGACAACCTTAAGTTGCTGTTGCGGCGCGTCCGCCATGTTTTAATTCATCCTAAAACATCCTGAATGCGATCGGAAATGTCACCGCCGGTCAAAAAAGGGCATTGGCCATTTGGGAGACTAAATGCGGCTCGGCTGCAGCTGCGAGAGACACATGTGACCTCACTACGGAGAATGGGGATCGTTCACCGATATCAAATCAAACCTTATTCATATAGCAGTTTTCATGCAGAGCAATGTTACTTCTGGCTACAGAAATGCACCAAAATTGAACCACTTCTTTCTTTCGTCATTTCCAACAACTCTGGAGGGGACAAACCAACGCGGGTGAAAACATAACCTGCGCTCCACGGGCTCTGCCCTGGCGCAGGTTATGTCTAGAATAAGGTGTATTTTTTAATTTCAGCTCCAGCGCTTTTCCTCAGTGGTTCAGTAGGGCGGTGGTAGGAGGGGCAAACATCATCAGTCCCGTAGTTTGGGTGACCGTTGGGGCGCCACTGAAGACTTTGCAACCAGCTCTCTCCATCTCTCTCTGCCCTCTGCCATTTGCATGGTGTCACTCAGCCTGCTAACAGCAAGCAGTGATAACGGGGCTAAGCCGTTTTGATATGCGGTCCCCGTGGGGGATGCTGCCTGCAACCTGTGCAAAGTTTCGTTCAAATCCGTTCAAGCGTTGCCGAGATATGAGCTCATGAAAAGCTCAGTATGCTGTGCAGTCTGGCCCTGCCTGTAATATGATGTCACGGTGGAAGGCCAAAGGGACAGTCAATGTAGGGCCACTCACTGTCCCTACACTTATTAGAGTGCAGTTTGAATGTTTTACAAACTAATCATTAACTATTCAGAAACAAACATTCATTTCCAGTTGGCATAACTTAATTGGGTGTGTTGGTTTTAGCTTCAAGCAAAGAATATACACATACAAAGATTTTGGAAATCGGACATATCGCTCAGAAGTTACATGCAGAAATGCAAATAAAACTTTGACCTGCTGGTGGCGCTACAGCGTTTGAGCTGGGGTCCTGCAATTTGCTGTGACGTGTCAATGGATAAGCACGACGGGGTATGTAAATTTGCAAAACATTCTGACAAGACGATTGCCAAATATGACCTGACTTCCTGTTTAGCGAGGTTTACGCCAAATTTGACTGGCTCTCATGGCCGAACGATAAAACTAAGGACACTTTGGCAGGACAAGAATATTTCCATCAACTCGAAGGAGGAGCAGAAAGTGGCTAAATTGTTAGTACATACAGGGGATGACAATGGTTAATCGATAATTGATGTACCATTCAATAGCATTTAAACAAATATTTTTCACTTCGCGTACTGCGCCAACTTGTGCAGTAATGCTGTTTGTGTGTGACAGAATACATCACTGTATTGACACTATTATTTGCATGAAGCACTTGAAAAGATCACATACTAATGGCTGTAGCCCTGTGTGAAATATGGTAAACAGCACTTTGATATGAATAATTTAGGCTCACATAAATAGTTTATCCTTTGAAATGTATCATTATGAAGCAGTATTGAATATGGGATTGAGGGACCACATATAACTAAAGGCACCCTGACACTTTTTACTATTTCATAACACTCACACAACTGCTCAGAAATGCTTAAAACACACACTTAATTTTGATTTAGTTCACAAAACTGCCATTGAATCTTCAGTGATTCATTCTATGTTTAGCCTGATGCTTTTGCTTTTCTGGAAGAAATCAGCATACGCGCCAGGCTGCCATTCCACACAAACTAACAAGCACACATATACAATTGCCTGCTACTCCGCTTTTTAGATTAATTTAGTAACAAAAGTGAAAGTAGACCGCGTGGCTCGATATGCGTTAGCCTGATGAGCCATGAGCCTTGGGAATGCAATTATAGTTGCAAAGTATATTTTATAATAATCATCGGGTTTATTATTAACATGCTATAACGCCTTGCATTCCACTGCAACACATGGGGGCCGGCACACACGGTTCCTACATAGTGCACACACACACACTCACACGTGCGCAACCGCATCCTCCCAGCGAGTCCACAAAACGTAATTGATTAATCGCTGTCGATGAATCGATTATTTCAATAAATCGATTATTATCGACTAATCGATTAATCACTTGCAGCTCCTTTAACATGTGTTGTTATTTCATGGTCCACGTTTTAGTGATTATGCAAGTACCGTCTCTTTACAATGCATACTACACGTGTCTGTTTTCAATCAAAACACTTTGGTGGTCAATGGGCACTGGCCCACCGAGCTCTAGGCAACAATCAACTCTCTGGCTTCAGCACTCGAGCTGGCATTGAGCAACGGCCCCGCAGAGAATTGAACTTATAAATGAAACGGGCTTGGCCGATATGAGCAGAGCATTATGGCAAGCTTCGCTCACGGAATGGGGGGAAGGTGGAGAGGGAAGACAGGACAAGGGTAAGTGTATGAGAGATAGTAGGCCAAGTTTCCACACATCATACCTGGGGCTGAGGGGATGTATGGTCCATTGTATAACAAACTGCATAAGGGCTGAGTGTGTGTCTGTAACTCTGTCTGTGCGCTATGCTTGTGTGTTTTAGTGTGGGTGTGCATGCTTCAGCATGCTTGACAGTGTGTGCTGGTGTGGAGGTAATTTGTTGTTTGGTTTTGTTGTGTTGCTGTGAAGCACTTTGAATTGCTCTGCATGAAAGGTGCTATATAAATAAAGTTTGATTTGATTAGACTTCTGTTTCTAGCCTGCC
>OMKY01215289.1:0-15601 GCA_900302395.1 Bregmaceros cantori | reverse complement strand
TTATTGTATTGTTAACATTACTCTGATGCTATTTGTATTACATTGTTACTTTTACTGATACTATTTAGTATTTCATTGATACTGTTCCCTGTTAATATCGTTATCATGCCGATAGTACTACACTGTCCTAATACCACCATTGGTGTTACACTGTTTTTGATGACCGAAATCAATTTCCACAATTTTAGCAATGAGGTGATTCTGATTCTGAAATTGTTCCCCCCCACTAAATCGTAATGGGACTATGGACAAAAATTAACACACCTAGTGTTCATGCATTTTTTTTTTATTGCATGTGTTTATGTGTGTGTATTTGTTTGAGATTGTGTGTGTGTGTGTGTGTTTGTGTATGAAAAGGAAACTTTCTGAGTGCATTTCCAAACAGAAAAACATAAACAAAGAAAATGAAATCACCAAGCAGCCAATGAGAAATGAAGTAGATGATTCAACACTCCATTTATTCAGTGCATGAACTCCCTGCCTGCGTGCTCTCTTTGTCTTTGTATCGGACGTTCTGTTTTCCTCCATCTGTTCTTCTCTCTCTCTCTCTCTCTCTCTCTCTCTCTCTCCGCCCCTCGTTCTCTTTTTCATATCTAATTGTAATCGCATCTCGCCTTCTCAGTTGTCTACCCCACAATCCCACCGCGCTCCACCCCAGAGCTCTAGGCTAGTGTATCATAGAAGAAAATTCAAGAATGGCACCATAATTGGTGTTCTAGGTGTGTTCTAGATGTGTTCTTGTTACAGGTCCTGCTGGTAGTTGTTTACAACTACCATTGAACATGCAATATAGGAGTTTGGATGTGTGGATGCATGTTAAAGGTGCGTGCTTGGAAAGCCAACTGGGCATTAAGCCCAAGGAGAGTGTTGTGGGACTCTCACAGTACGCCAGAGATACTGGCTGAATAACGTGAGTAAGGATTGGACTCGACGAGTGTGATAATCACAGGTAGCCGGCTCCTATCCAATAAACTATTGGAGAAGAGACTACGGAGTGTTTTGAGTCGCTAGTTACAGTTTGCTGCTAGAGAGAGCTACGCGCTAACAGACAGGAGTGGAAAGATCGACTTAACATAAACTCCCGCCTGTCGGCAGAAAACCATAACCGCATGGTTGAGGTCAGAGTTATTAAACCGTTGGATTAGGAAAAATGTGATACTCAGCCTCGGGTTCCAAGACAATGCCAGCGGGCTGAACCGGACGGAGCCTGCTGCTTAAATAATAGGAGCCACAGGTGCTAGTTGTTAGCATAAGCAATTCTTACTCGTGGCTCCTCCTGGGACTGGCGCCCAGTGCCTTAAGGGCACATCGCCCTCTACCGCAAATCCCAGGCTATGGTAAGTGGCGCCAGAGCGCCAGTGGTGACAGTTCTCTTAGCCCAAATATGGGCAAAATGCGGCCCGTGGGCCATATACGGCCCATTAGCCTTTTTAATCCGGCCCACCAAACTTGTCCAAATCATGTGTAAAAACCTCATTAATTATAAAATAAAACCCCTTTTGAGGGGGCGCGCAGTGGCCGAGCGGGTAGAGAGCGCGTCCCCCAGACCATAGGTTGAGCGGCACCGCAGGATCAAATCCCCTCTCCGGATTTTCTGCAATGCCTCCCCCCCGACTCTTCATCCCAGTTTCCGATTTAATCCTGTCACTGTATTAAAATAACTTATAACCCCTTTAAAATAAAACCCCTTTTCACCCACTTCTCATTTAATACCCAAACAGTGGGTGTTTGGGTATTGCAAACACCCACTGTTCACCAACAAGTTGGTGATCGCGATCAAATTGTCAATCGAGATTTTTGGGGCAATCATCTCAATTGGAAATGTTCTAATCGCCACACCCCTAAATGACTTGCGCACTAAATGTGGGCGAGGCCAAGTGACTTTGAGCCATGTAAAATTACTTATGTGAAAGATTGGAGTGCTAAAGACTACTTTAGGTGTGATGAAAATGCTTTAAAATTGAATGATATCCCTTCTCCTCCCTTAGGGGATGTAACTAGTTAACTGGAGACCCAATTTGACAGATTTATATATTTTTAACATCCATTGAACAAAGAAGTCTGATTTTTTTTTTCTAATGACTTGTGCAACTCTACTTCCAACCAATCACAGTTCAAGTTGAAAGACGAAAAAACAAAAACAAAATAGTAAGCATAGAAAAATATGCCATGCCATGGAATAAAAGCTTGGTTGCATTACAGACAAGAGCCCAGAGTGTACTATTTAATAACATATTTAATAATGGCAATTTCTCTGTCAGGCTGTGCCGGAAGCTACAGTGATAACCAGCAATGATAACTTGCACAAGTGTGCCTGTTTGTCACCACAGAAGAGTTTGTGTGTTATGTATGTGTTTATTTGTGTGTGTGTGTGTGTGTGTGTGTGTGTGTGTGTGTGCGTCTGCTTGTTTGTGTTTGTGTGTGCGTCAGGTGGGTGGAGTGATGGTGGTGGTTGGGGTTGTGGGGGTTAGGTTGTCACCTGGAAGAAGAGTTTAATAATTCATTTGTCTTTGGGGTGCGACAGGATGGGTTCGCTTTGAAGAACACAACACAGATGGTCATACGGAGAGAGATGGATGTGACGGAGTGTGTGACCGAGAGAGAGGAACAGACAGTGAGTGAGAGAGAGAGGGAGAAAGAGAGAAAGCAGGTAATATAGAAAGGGAAAGAAGAGAGGGAGAGAAAAGGTGCAGTAATAGGGTCAAAGGAGAGAGACTAAAAGTGTGAGCGAGAAGGGTTGATGAGGAGAGAGAGAGAGAGAGAGAGAGAGACTCAGAGAGTAAATAGATGTGGCCCGCACACTAACACAGCAAGCACTACACAAACACACAAACACACAGACACACACAGTGCCACAAAAAGGGTTCATTTTGGGAAGTCGCTCATCACCTGGGTACACACCATATGCCACGGAGGCTGACAGCCTGCTCGGCTGACGCACACATACGAAAACACACACAAATAGCACATATAGGCCTACCCAAACACACACGCACACACTCAAATAGATCTGCATACACTCATGTATGCTCGTGTCCACATATATACATGTAGCACATAACAATACCCCTGTACACAGCCATTATCCAGTCTGTCCTCTCCTCCTCCATCACTGTCTGTTTCGGGTCTGCCACAAAATTGGATAGCCTTGTCAGAACTGCCCAGAAAATCATTGGTGCCCCTCTAGCCTTCGAGCAGGACATGTTCCACGACCGGATGAGAAAGAGATTGCTGCTGAACCCTGCCTGGCATCACCTTTTCAGCCTCTGTCCACCTGGCAGGCGCTACAGAGCCCTGCCTACTAACGCTAAGTTTCCATGGCATTTTTTTGCCCACCGGAGGATTACGGCCTTCAGTCTCCGTTGTGAAATATCAACATAGTGTTGTCATGTGCCTTGTGCAAATATATATTCAAATGTTTTTACAAGCAGCCCCGTGCGCGCGCATTTGGTGCTGCCAGGGTCACAAAACACTTGAAAAGGAATGGGGGTGGGGGTGGGGGATGGGATTTACATTTCATGATGCAGGAATAAATTGGCTTCCCCTAATAAAAGACCAGCAACCGCCACTGTTCTCATCGCTACCCTGAGAGTTAGCGTTTGAAAAAGTTAAAGGCCAAACATACACATAAAATGTGATAGTAAATAATACAATGTGATAGTGTATATATAAATATATATATATATACGTACACACACACACACACACATTGTGAAATCTCACCTACGGCACCTTTATAGCAACCATAAAGACATTTTTCCGGGACGTGAGGGACTTTCCTTCAGCAGGTTAAAACAAACAGCATTTGTGGCACATTTGCAGGAAAAGGGCACAGGGGCGTTTACCGCAGAGCGTCTTAGGGGGGGCAATTACCTGGAACATGAACTGCCCTGCCCCCTCCCCCTCTCCCACCCGTACCCTTCGGTATTCCCGTGTGTCTATTCATCATCCAATAACAGCCCCCCTCGGTGTCGGAACGCGGCGCGTGGCCCGTTTGCTGTCTGACTAGACTCCTAGGAATACGTAGGGCGCGCTGTTGTAGGCTAATGATCCGCGGTCTGACTCCTGCCGGTGCGTTTTTTTACTGACTGCTCAGTACGCACGTCACAACCTCGACAATCCCACCTTGTGGGATGGATACGCGCACACACACACACACACACACACACACATATGTAAGACATACACACAGCAATAAAGCGCAAATGCGCACACTTTTTAAGTTCAATGTTTTTTTTTTCAAATGATTAAAAAAATGTAAGGGGCACGGTGGCAGAGGGGTTACAGAGCGCGTCCCCAAGACCATAGGTCGAGCAGTGCCACGGGTTCTAATCCCCTTTCCAATTTTTCTGCAATGTCTCCCCCCCCCTGACTCTTCACAATGTCTACACCCCCGTCTTCACCAGAGGGGTGTCACACGTGCAGGGGGAGGGGTGAGCACCGGCGTATCAAAATTGAGTTAAAAAGATAGTTCGGCACTACCCCCTCATGGCTGCGTTAAGAACAGTGCACAGTAAACTTTGCAGTGTTAAATATTCAGTGTCAAAGTTCATTGACTCTTTCAGAGTTATTACAACAACGGAGGGAGTTGAATATTTACTAGTGTTGGTGTTCATTTGTAGAGTTACAAGGCGCTGTGTCAATTAGACGCTACAAAGCCCCACCGAAAGCCCCGCCCACCTCGTCCTCTCTCATACTTTAAAGACCGCCATTTTCATTGCATCGTGACTCATGCGGCACCCGACCCTTGGCGCAGTAGCGCTGTGGACTCGCCGTGTCACAGGCCCTCGTGGCCTTCATCTACTCAGATGCAGACACCCGTCCCTTCACGGACATGCCGGCGGTGCTGTACAATGTTAGCCAGTGTTGATTTTTTACTCAATTTCAAGTTAATTTTAAGTGGAGTTAAACACAATGGAAATAGTTAATTTATCACCAAATCTGATACGGACCAAAGACACAGTGTTGAATTTAACTCTTCAAAGTGTTGATTTAACGCTGCAACATTTACTGTGTGGAAACACGTTCCCCGTTAACTGAACTAAACTTAACTGAGAGGCGCCGAACTGTGCCTTGAGTTTTTGTGTAGTGTAGTAGTGGCTTATGTGACCTAGCCGGCATCACGTCGTCATTTTTAAACCATGCACTATATTCAGTTCGCTTCCAGGCCAAGGTAATTTGCCCATGTCGTGTGCTGCTTTGTGTGTGTCTGCCTATGTGCCTGACCCTTTGACCCCTTCATGCGTTTTACTGCCCCCTGACACACAGACATATGCACATTTAAAATAATGGTGCCGCTACCTCTTCCTTCACTGTCCTTAATGGCTACCCAACAAACAAGCTGACCTGGCGTCGGCAGACCAACAGGCACGCCTTCCCTTTGACTGATGTCTCATAAACACCCAACCAATCGCAGCACAGTAAGCAGTACGAACATATGTACATATATATGTATCCAAATAAAGTCACATACATTTAGTCCATAGCAAAAAAATAGTGAGCAAGTAATATGACATCCCATGTGTAAAACACCATGATGTTGGTGACATCACATTGAACACATTACTCTGCCAGGTACCATATAGCCTTGGCAAGCCAGAACCATACATCACACGCAATTAGAACGATTGGGTCTGGTAAAACCAGGGTCGAAAAAAAGTGTCAATCAAATCGTGTTAGCCCGTCAAACCACAGTAAGTGGGACAAACGCCGCCCATGTGTCATGTCGCCCATACCAAAGTCCGCCCACGTCTCGCATCGCTGATAGCAAACTCCGCCCACGTCTTGCATCGCCGATAGCAAACTCCGCCCACGTCTCGAGTCGCCCATACCAAACACCAATGTTTCCATTCTAGTGTCCTAGTTACGTGCGATGCATGGATGATTCGTTGGTTCTGGCTCACCAGGCTAAGGTTCATAGGCATGTCCTGGCATCGGCAGCAACACGGAGTTTGAGCTGAGTCTGAGAAACATTTTTCTACACAAGTTGCCCTCTTCATCCATTTATGTTTTCTAAAAAGAAGTAATAACGTACTATGGGTTATCTTTTGAAGTATTATTTCTAAATATTATACAAGAAATAAATGGGTTATTGTTTCCAGCCCCTTTGGGGTTGAAACTTGGGTCCTATTTATATTCACATTTCTTCTGTTCTCCACTTGAATATATACCATCGATCAGTATTATCACTTGCTCTTTCCTTAGAAAATGCAGCAACAATCAAGCTATTTTGTATTATTATTATTATTATTATTACTATTACTATAGCATAGTGTGATTGCAGTATGTATGCGATAAAGATTTTATGCCCATAGTCGGAAGCAGCCGACTAGGCGTGAAATAATGCATCCAAATAAACTGAAAGGCGGTGACAGGCGTCAGAGGGAAGCGACCCCTCCCGTGGGCCGGGCTCCTCCTCACGCCCATCTGTCAGCCAGAGGATGCGAGAGGTGGGGGGTAGGACCGCTCCATCATCTCTCGCTCGCATCGTAACTTTGCTCTCGCCGAGACCCACTGACTATATTTCATTTAGTAATTACATACGCTGCCCTGCCCGCTCTCTATCTCGCTGCCTCTGTCACTGTCTCGCGCTGCCTCTCTTTCCACCTCTCTGCCCACATCCCCCTCTATCTTTTATTTCCGTTTTCTCTCTCTCTCTCTCTCTCTCGCTCTCTCTCTGTCTTTCTACCCCTCTCTCTCTCTGTTTCTCTCTCTCACACACACACACACACTCACACGTTTACGATAAAATTTGATAGATGCGTTAACGCCCAGGGGAAATTGCTTCGTTGGTTTGGGATCAGAAAGAACAAAATTATACACTTATGCTGAAATGCAACACATACAATGATAATTGACAATAATATTGTATAGTTAAACTCATCAGAGATTAGTAACAATATATTAATTTATATAGTTACTTAGATATTTTACATATGCATAATATAGGTTGGATTGCCCTAATATGGGCCACTGCCTAATGTGGGACTCCTAAGCTCCAGTGGCTCTGGCTCCTCCCTAAACTAATGGATGTCAGTGAAACTATGGTAAAAGCAAACTAGGGTAATGTGTCTAACATTACATTCAACCGTTCAACACTATATTTCACTGTAACACAGTAGCCAACGGACTGTCCCACATTAGGAAGCTGCCAAAAGTGGCCCCTATACAGGGCCATACATTCTATTTCTTTTTCCAATAACCCTCTCCTCCCCCCTCCTCGACCCCATCCCTCCATACACACACAGTCCCTCCAGCTTACGTCCCTTGCTGGCCTATTTCCTGAACAGCTAGATGAAGTAATGGAAATAATGTTCGTCTGCTCAGAACGTGCACTAGCATTGGGGTCATTGTTGTTGTAGTCATCGTCAGAATTTTGCGGTCCCCTTGAAAGTAGGTCGATCCAGTAACTCATGTCTACGCATCTTCTGCCTTCGACTGGGGATAATGCATCATTTTGCGATGAATCTAATTATGAAATTACCAGGTAAATAGAAGGTCCTGTTAGATACGGCTGCACTGACAATTTAATTATGGCGACTTGAACGGCTTACTTACTTATACAATTTCTTCTTTAGATTGTTGGCATCAAGCAAAACAATACAGGGTTTAGATCTCTCAAATTATCTTCACGATCTGGCACTCTTTGTGTAACATAGCGGCCATATAATAACCACAGGGGGGGGTGTGGATATAATATGAATATTTGCATCCTTGACCTTCTTAGAAATATACATGACTCACCATCAGCTGATTGCCAACATGACCAGGGGCTTGGATCTGCAACCCAGAGAGATGGACAAGTTGTCTGCAACTCTGTTAATGATAAATAAACATATTGTAACCAGGGCTTTGAACCAATATATTTTCTCAAGCGTTTCGTTCCGAACAGAAACAGAATTATAACGTTATGTGTTCCACCAATAAATTGACGTTCCTGAACCGGTTAGAACAAAAAAAATATTGTTCCCGGAACGGTTAATTTTGTTCCTGTCAGCTGTTTAATGCTATGTAATATTCGTTGCGGCAAACCCAAAGCGGCTCGCTACAGAGGCGCGCTGGTAGCGCGCTACTGACGAGGTCTCGTTGCGTGTCGGGGCGAACCCACAACAACAGCGAGCTGCAGAGAGTCCCGCAACAATTCTTACTTCGCTGCTGCATCGTAGATTTTATAAATACTCTTGTTTTATTTCTGAAGTTATCCTCAAGTGCACTCCTTTGAGGAACGAAATAAAACCGTTATTAACCGGTTATCATTATTTTAAAATAAGTGTTCCTGTTCCGGAACATAAAAAAATAATAACGTTTCCGGTTTCGTTTCTGTTCCCTGGAAAATACTAAAAGTTCCCGATTTTCGTTTTCGTTCCTTGAACCGGTTCAAAGCCCTGATTGTAATATATATAATCGTCTCCGGCCCACCATGACTTGACTTCTTGTGCATGCAGTATATCAACCTAATGATAACAAAATATAATAACATATATATAATTTATAGCAACTTCAGAATTATCAAACTGCAAACTGGGACAGGAGAAAGAAAAACTCAAAAAAGTACACAGCTTTTCCCAGATGAATGGCTCAGGGCATAGTAACTGTTCTTCAGTAAAACCTTGATAAAAGCCAGGTACCTTAAACGCCTACCCGAAGGCAAGCTACGGAGACTACAGGATCTTGGCCGTAGGAGGCGGCGTTTGTCTGAAACGCCCCCCTAAGGACTCTCAGCCGGAGCTTCTAGTCTGGCTGTGTCTGTGTAGAAGACAAGCGATCCTTGAGTCAATGACTCTCAATGGTGGCCCCGTAGAATTCCACTTCACCTTATTATTGTAGGATTAGTGGGAAGGGGGTGAAGAAGGGGGTAGCAGACATTCGGGAAAGCTGGCGTGGGGAAAGTCAACCATGACTCACTGTACCATTGTAGCATATGTGTGTTTTTCAAAGCTGTCAGCGGGTAGCCACAACTCACCGCGCCATTGTGGCATACATGTACTTTGCAGCACTCTGCCTATCCAGCAGAGTTAATTGTGCAGCACTATATTGAACTTTTTATGAGAAAAAACACTTTCTGAAAAACACTTTCAGAACCAACTAATCGTCCAGGCATCGCACGCAGCTAGGCGGTACATTGGGTCTGGGACAATCAGGCAAACGGCGCCCGTATACTGGCTGACCAATCGAATTATTCAAAATCGAGACATGGGTGGAGTTTGGTATGGGTGACGCAAGACGTGGGCGGAGTCTGGTTGTCACGCCTGCCCCCCGTTTGTCCCACCTACTGCGCTGTGACTGGATAATACGAATTGATTGACACTTTTTTTTTTTTACACGTTTTTCAACCCTGATTTTACCAGACCCAATGACCGTTCTAATCGCGTGCAATGTGTGGACGATTAGTTGGTTCTAGCTCATCATGATAAAAAGAACACTTGGTCATTTGAAAAATGAATCTGAGGCTGGAGAAGTTTCGGCCAACCCTGACATAGAAGTTATAAGTTGGGGAGTCTTTGACTCTCGCTCACCCGTCCTCTACTCCCCCCGCCCCCCCTCTCTATCTTCTTTCCTCATCTATACATTGCTTCCGTACCCATGTCGCTCCATCAGCAGCCTGCCACTAGCCACGCGGTGCGCATCTATGCAGCGCGTATCAATGCGGTGCCGCGTCAATACACATGATGGAGCGGCCCGCTCTCATTGGCCATCCGGTAATTAGCATTCACTGCCACATGATTAAACGCCTCGCTGGCTCGCTCCGCGCGCCGACTGTGGTGCTGAATTCATATCAGGAATCGGCAGGATGAGAAGGTACAGTTCACGGAACTCACCCTGCTATGAACAAGTTGGAGATTTTTTTTAAGGTCCAGGTGATTCCCTTCGCTAATTATCATGACTAGCTCTAGAGTGCGGATCAAGGTACTGTAGCTGAGATTCGCTAACAATAACATATTTCTACATATTTCTATTTCTCCGTTCTTTTGATTAAGTGGAAAGGAGAGATCATATGAGTTCAGATGCCAAACCCCCTAACTCCATTTGACCACTTTTTAAGAAAAAAGCCTTTTTTTTAATCAGGCCTTTGTAAGCAAATGAGAAGAGATATTTTAGACACTCATTTTTTCACAAAAAACATTTCATTTGCATATTTTAGATATAGAAAAGATTCACACAATATAATTAACTCAGTTTTCACAAAAATGGTGTTTATGGGTTTTGCATCTAAACTCTTCATATGCAGGCGTCAGTTTTATTGAAACTCGCATCGTTTCAAGACAGTCCTCCCTACAAGCTGTCTGCCGCTAAGTATAATTCACAAGCAAACCACACTCCTCACACAAATAAGGCCGGCACCCTGGGCAAGAGGAATGCTGTTTATAGACCCGACTTCACTTTGTAGGTTGAGATGTGGATTGACAATTAGCCACTACATTCTTTATTGCTGAACCAAAGAAAATGTTTGTACCTAGAGGTGGATGTTGTAATGGCAGCTCAGATAAGGTGTCCATGTAGAGGAAATGACCAGTCTTGACACGGGAATATGTCTACAGTTCTATGTTCATTTCTTAAGCTATACTGGACATTAGCCGGGTATCGGCTAGCTAAGCTAAGCTATGATCTAAGCAGAAAACATGGCCGAACACCACACATGAGGAAGCATCACTGATTTATAGCCGATGCGAGGGGACATCCAATGATGTCACAACTTGTGGCCAATCAGGACAATGGAGACATGAGTCTACAAATTACATATCCATAACAATGTTAAACCATATTTACTGCCATATCATATTTAGTGATGTACATGTTTACCATTTACAAATTACCGTTAACATGTTAGGAAGGTTTTTTTTTTTTTTTTCGTTCAAGTGCTTTGTCACAGCGCAAGCTGTAGTAAGCCAATGGCAGTAGCTGCCATGCAAGGCGAATGGCTCGACCCATTGGGAGCAATTTGGGGTTCAGCGTCTTGCCCAACGACACGGACCCATTCGAGCCACCAACCTTTCGGTTTACAACCTTCCGGTCTTTGGAACGGCCGCTCTACCAACCGAGCAACAGCCACCCCCACCGCTTGGGCTGAAGCGGATGTCTCCCTTGGAAGGGTGACTGCAATGTAAAATGATTCTATTTGGTCTTTGACAATTGTGTTGAGAAAGAGAGGGATAGTGCGTGCCGCACGTCGGACTGGATCATGGGTATCAGAATTCAACGTGGAGGCAAGGATTTGTCTTTTGCTTGGTAAATATTCATTGCGCCACCGCAGATTTGGTTGATGCACACATGTGCCTGCGTGCATGCATGCATAACCAAACAAACACACACACACACACACACACACAAACGCAAAGGGTAAACCGCATGGCATTACCATACACAAACACAAATAAGACCAGGCCATATAGGATCATATGGAAATCGCCACCGCCCAAGCTCTCCGCACGGGAAGAAGAAGCGGAAACACAGAACAATATTGGGCCAGCAGGAAACCATTTTGCTGACACAAATTCAATGATGGCTTTATGGTATCAGAATCATCGCTAAAATGCCTCCAGTCTTCCACTATGGCAGTTTGTTGCTTGTTACCTATCCACTAGTTTGCTTTATCCTACTGAGTGAACTAGGGACGAGCGATCACGTTCGAGTCCGCTTCTAAACGTCCTTGGGAGGAGCTCATTATAGTAGGAGCGGTCTCTGGCGCGGCTGCGCGCACCTGCACAAGTAATCTTGCACGCGTATCTGAGCATTCTTGGACACGACCGAAGGTTGACACTTGCATCAAATGTGCACTGTTGATACACCCCTCAATTTAAACATGAACGAACAAAAAGAAGATAGGGTGGAAAGTTCACCTTCGTTACAGAGACCTCGCAGATCCCGCCGAACACACATACACACACATCAACACACACAGCGAAGCAGCCCGCGTTGATAGGCACACATGCCGAGACGTGTGCATGCTCTGCTGCTGGGCACGACTGTGCACGCGTACATGCACGCGTATACACCCAGTGGATCTTGGTGTACACACGCGCGCACATGCTCACACGCGGCGAATGTAAACATCCCCGCGTGTCACAAGCGGAAATGCGGGTGGAGCAGCGCCACCTGATATGGAAACAGGCTTCCTCGCCTGACGTCATGATTTCGTTCCCAACTGTCATGTGCTGACAGAACGTAATATCCATCTAAAGATCAATAAAGTTTTCAGATTCAAGTGGAAATAAATATTTTAGGTGTTTTTTTTTCCAGTGCAAACACCATTTTCCCATTTTATTGACAGGGTGAGGCTGGAAGGAGTTGAGTGTGGGGAAAGCAGACCAAAAGCAAACGCTGCATGAACGCTGTGAACTCAAATCACAGGTACAAGACTTTATATGTGCTGGATGCAGCGGTCTAACTGACTGCACTGCAGAGTCAACACAAAAGACATTTTCAGAATGGCAACACTTTAAAAGATAATTTCTGGGGCAGTAAATATTCTGTACTTATATTATGAGTCTGTTTTTTTTTATTATTATTATTATAGCATTATTGCTAATGCCAATACAATCATCTCATGAAAATTGTTGAATTGAGTATCAACTCTATGGAACCAAGCACCTCACAGCGTATACGGGCTACACTGTAAAATAAAATGTAAAAATATTGCTCTTATATATTGACCTTTTTTTTGGCCTTCAATAAACAGGGTTTCCAACCCCTTCCTTTTTGTCCTCTCTGGGTTATTCAAATTCACCCTTTCCATAACCTGTGACACATTGGCTGTGTCCGAAATCGTTCCCTATCACCTACTCCCTACCCCCCATATAGTGCACTCACTTATAGTGCCCTCAACACCAACACTGGCGGACACTAGAGTTGGCGGCGTCCAAATTATTATAAAATATAATTATAAAGTCTCATTATAAAATTCAACAGTCATCACAAAAAATCAGAGGTCCTTACATTTATAACTATTTGCCGCAGTCGGTCGCTATTTACTCCCGCCAGCATTTTTTTTTAAGTTTAGGTCATTTTTAATATGTCTCGCAATGCATTATGGGTTATATTGCTCCCTCTAGAGTACATCCGATGCTCACTACATTTCGCGGTGCATTGTGGGATAATTTCAGTGCACTATCTGAGGTACATGGAGAATTCGGACACCAATACAAAATGGTGTCCACCCCATATAGTGCACTATATGGGGGATAGGGAGCGATTTCGGACACAAAAAAATTATAATTGAAGTTAGAGTTCATTCATGGTGCAAATATATAAAGATGATAGATACTTATCTTTGTTTATTTTCTATTATACAAATACCACAGACATGTATGATATACTAGGTGGAGTCTCTTATAAAAAGTTGTCTTTACCACTCGGTATGGTTTTATAAATCTGCAACATGCTTTTTTTCAAGTGTTTCTTCCATCCACGTTCATGCAACTACAGCACACCATAGGTGGAGTGGTAAAGAGAAAGGTTGGGTATTGATGCTTAGGACTCTGAGGGTTAGTGTTGTATTTATAAGTTAGACGCAATGACACAACACCCCCTCAATCCGTTCATGGATCCATGTCTACATTAATAAAAAGCTACGCCATAACACGGCGTACATCCACTGTGCTTGCTGCAATATTTCCCCGGGGGGGATCGCTTCAAAAGCCTCCTTCACGGAAAAAGAGAATACGGGAGCGAAATGCGCGCTGTATACCACGACTCAGACAGCTGGCGATAACATCTTGCGAGTCGGAGAGGCTGGAGGCCAGCTGGAATTACACACCTAGACCCCCGCTGTACGCATGTATGTTGGTATTTGTGCTCTGAACCCATGTCAGGAGGGTGCGCCTGTGTGCTGCCTACATACATACGTCATGCGTCACACATGCTCGCTGGTCGGTGAAGGGTTAGAGGCTAACCTTGGCCGTTGATAAGGGTAAGGGAGACGAGGTGTGCACGGGGGTGCAGGTGGGTGCGCGACGGAGAGGATCTGTAAATGGCCTGGCGCTGACAGCGGCGCATATTTCTGTCACCCGTGTTTTCTTCGCAGGCACCACCGCTGCCTCGAGGGTACAAAACAACAAGCCCGCAAGATCGTCGGCATGCCCACATATACACACACGTACACAGGAAGGCATGCCTACACCGGAACTCACAAACATGGGTATCTGTGTCTGTGTGTGTGTATATCACAATTTTACATACATACATACACACACATGCAAGGAAAATGATAGGTATGCACACCAACACGCTCACTTATGTACACACATTGTTAGAAACACAAGACTCCTCAAAAAGTTTGAATACTTTTTTGTCACTTTACATAGTAGATTTTTGTGAAAGCCATCAGAACTATGAAATAATAGTGATCTGTTAAACTAGAAATCACAGCTAAGCGCTAATGCCAGCACTGCACAATTAATTCAATTTGAAATCAAAATTTGAGTTTTTTTGTGTTCATATAATTAAAAAAAAAAACATTTTAAATCATGAAATTGTATTTTCCAGTCAAAATTGATTTGTCACATTGTTGTTGTGTTGGGTTGACTAGCACATCATGATTTTACTCATGAAATGAAACTGTTTACAAAGAAAAGCAAATCATTTCAAGGACGACATTTTTGATTAGACTTTCTTCCCTCAGAAAATCGAAATCTAAAAAAGAAAAAAAAAAAAGACCTCGCCTTGGTTTGTGGTACTAACTAGCGAATGTATTTTTCAAAAGACTTGTTAATTACATTTTAGACCTGCGATGAAAATGAGTAGTTCAAAAAGGTTCAAGGCCTACTTTTTTCCTTTCAGACTTTTTTTTTTTTAAGACGGTACTACTTAAACATATACTTGCTTCCACCTCATTGCTGTGCATGCTGAGGGAACCGATATAATAAAAGCAAACTTGATGATGATCTACGACACTGGTGAAGTGGTAGGGAATCATCTTGTAGCCTGATGGAGAACGACAATGTCCTTTAACGCTAATTGAATATAATCTCATAACATTTTTTCTTTTTTTGGAGAGGGAACAGGCTCAGGAGTTGCACGCCAATGATCGAGGATTCAAGGGCAATTTGTGTTTTTCTTTGTCACCCAAATGCTCTGGGCAGCCAGTATATTATTAGCTGATGTGGACCGCAGATCCTTACGTATTTATAGCTGCTAATTAAATAATGCACAGAATGTTTCTTTTTTCTTTTTTTTATGTGTCAAGGTGATAATGTGTTGAGAACGATGTCGTGCAGCTGTCGAAGTGCCGGAGGACTGTGTCCTTTGACACAGATGCATTTTTTTTACATTTTTTTCCAGTACCACAGATGTGCTTTTTGAACATGCTGCATACCTTTCCCTTTGTGCATCAGTCCTTCTGATTTACAACCAAGGCTGGAACGCACATCTGGCATGTCGGGCAAATATCCAGAAAATGATACTATTAAACTGTAGCCATGTTGCATGCATTTGTTTCGACCAGGGCTCCGAACCGGTTCAAGGAACGAAAATGAAAACCGAATATTTCACGAGGAGGAGCGGAAACGGAAACAAAAAAAAAAAGATTTCTTCAACTGTTCCAGAACAGAAACGGAACATTATGAAATCCACAAAACCGGTTAAAAACGTTTTTTTGTCTGTTCCC
>OMKY01215285.1:0-11019 GCA_900302395.1 Bregmaceros cantori | reverse complement strand
GGTTCCACAGAGAAGATGCGCAGATGTTGTTTACTCATAAGAAAAAAGGAGGTGATGCGGTGATTTTTATTAAAAATTGAAGACACTGCTAACAAGCCCCAAATTCCATTCCACAACCCCTCCCGCATAAAATATATGAAATTTATATATATATATATATATATATATATATATATATATATATATATATATATAATCCAATAAGCAATTAAACACCAATTTTTTTTTCTGACACCACCCCCTATTGGTCTACACAAATTCACAAAATCACTTGATACTTTCTGAAATTCCAAAATATGATTAATATTATAAAACATTGATACAATAAAACATGAATATGAAGAAAACAAACAAAATATTAGCGAAAAAAATAATTGTAATGAGTTTGTGTTACAGTAATTCATTTAATTGTATAGTAGGCCTTCACCTTTTTGCTGATGTGAACTAAAATTGACTACATTTCGAGTTGATGAGATTCATTTCTGTGTCACTGTGAATATTTGGGGGATTGTTTTTAAGAAAAAATACATAAACGATTAATCGACTAATTGTTATAATAATCTGCAACTAATCGACTATTAAATTAATCGTTAGTGGCAGCCTTAATATATACACATACACAGTTACACACTATGAAAATAATATAAAAAAATAATTAAGCAATAGATAACTTTGTGTTTGCTGTGTTTCCAGAGGAGGGCTATGTGTACCGGTCGCCCAGTGAAAATGACTTCCAGCACCGGGCCCCCACTCCAGAGTCCGAGGCCCCAGACGACCAATACAGCAGCGAGGACAGCAGTGTGACCCCTCCCAGTGGACCAGAGGGGGAACTCCATCACCCACACCCAGACCATGGGCGGGACAGCAAGAGTCCAGGGCCCGCGTGCCCACAACGGGGCACCCAGCAGGGAAAGCCCAAGAGGAAGCGCTCCGGCTCTGACTCCAAGTCAGGCAAACCACGGCGTGCACGGACTGCCTTCACGTACGAGCAGCTGGTGGCGCTGGAAAACAAGTTCAAGTCGACACGCTATCTCTCGGTGTGCGAGCGCCTCAACCTGGCATTATCACTATCGCTCACCGAAACACAGGTCAAGATCTGGTTCCAAAACCGTCGTACCAAGTGGAAGAAACAGAACCCAGGCGCCGATACGAGTGCCCCCACGACGGGAGGAAACGGTGGGAGTGGAGGGGGTGGCGGAGCAGGCGGAATGGGAGGCCTGAGCCCATTGAGCCAATCCCCGCCCATGCCCGGGCACCTCTCCATGGGCAGCTACGCAGGGCACCACCACCACGGCCCAGCGGGGGGCCTCGTCCAGCTGCCTTTCCTTGCGCCCAGTCACGCTGCCGTCCTGTCGCCCTTCATGCTCGGATCTCAAACCTACGGAGCTCCGACGTTCTACACCACCCACCTGTAGACACTCCCATGGAAGGGAGACTTTGCACCTACGCCCACCGCCCCCCTCCACCCCCATCATGGGACATGAGCACATTCAACGGACGCACAGCATACAGATACACCCCCATAGAGTGGAGACGTACTGACAGACAGACTCACTGGGGATGCACCTAAACACAGTGGAAGGCACTTGTAGACAGGACTACGTTCAGGTGCAGGAATTGGTACCAGTTTGTAGCACTGACTAAATTACGACAGTAGTATAGAATGCACATTGATGGCAAAATCACTCACACAGATGGCTGTGTCTGTTAAAGGTTATGTTCTTCCCTCATCTTACAATGCATACGGCCTGCGTCATACACTCACTCTGGTGCACAGCGGTACTTCATTAGCAAATCATAGCCCAATGGGTGAAGCTACAAGGAACTAAACACTTCAACATTTTCATATTTAAATGCTGAACGTGAGTTGACCGAGTTTGTTTACACAAAATCAAATGTAAAAGTGATCTGTCGCTCCTCGCTTCACCCTTGTTCCGTGGGTCTAAGCCATGCTAACAAAGTACCGCTGTGCGCAAGACTGAGTGTACATACACACGTGAGAGTATCGACTCAACCAAGGTCAGGGAAGAACATATTTCGGTACGGATTTTCCTTTGAAAGTGGCGGACAGGGGACAAGACTAGAAGGGGCAAGACTAGCTCACATGTCTGCTAAACAGGGCAGTCATCTCTTTGAGCTCATCAACTTTTGCCCGGCCCTCCACCGGATCATCAATCCAGCCTTGCGTAGTTTTATAGCAGTCCCAACTTGCCCAAACGTGTGAAGATGATGCCCACAATGGACCCATTATGGATCCATAATGGAACCATAATCGGAGAAGTAGAGCCTTGAAATGAATTGACTCTTTCCCTGAGATTCTAAGTACAAATTGTTTGATTTCAACAGTTCGTTCATAAGAGGTCCGCAGCTCGTAATAGCTTATATAAATATAAAAAGTTCTATAGGTTACCAGAAAAATGCATTTTCTATGCTAAAAATGTCTAACCAATGCCCACATTGGAACTCTTGTATTTGGCAGCCAAAACGAGTTGAAATGTGAATGTTAGCCGTCTGCCTGTAGCCGAGAGCTGCAAAAATCAGCCAGAGATTTTAACAATCGTCATATTTTGATAATCAAAATCAATCACAATTATTTTTAAAGTTTACATTTCTGTTACGATAGCTTTTTCCAGAGCAACATAACTTATGATCAACTCGTAACTCTTTGAGTTTCGGCTGATAATTTACTTATCTAATTTTAACTGCTCAACTTTTACTTCAGTGTGCCATTTTCAACATGTTCTGGGTGATGTTGAACATGCTTGCGCTACGTATATGTAAAGATATTTGTGTACCGGTTTTGCGACCCACCCAGACCACTTTCATCTTATTTAGGATTAGCTGGAAAGGGGTGAAGAAGTGTAGTAGACAACTCTTCACGCCATTATGACCCTGCCTGACTGACTGAGCTATTGTGGTGCACAGGGAAGATTGACTTCTATGTAAAAGTACAGTCTACAGTCCTGCCAGGTTTTGCGTCCAGTCAGGCATTGTGAAAGGTGTTGTGACTCATTATTAATCTGAAGTTATACTAGACATCTTTGTAAATGGTTGATCTCGGGCACAGATTTTTATTCAAGAAGGCGGACTAAGATCTTTTTTGTACAGGACTGTTTTTAGAAGACATTCTCTTCTAAAAACTTATTCCAAATTTTAATCTGTCACAATAAACCCATTAACACAATTTATAATGATGTTTTAGGTTCCACCTATCTATTGGAATTCAAGCATAACATATATAATAGCATAGAATCTCCACTCTCTCAGAAAAAAAGTCAAAAATATGTACGTAGTTGTTTTTTTTGTTTTTGTTTTTTGCAGTGTACGCGGGCACCTTTGAACAACATTGTGGTCAGTCAAAGATCTATTTTATTTATTTTCACATCAATCTAATCTTTGTACAAAGCAAATGTAACGTTAACCTCAGTTCTGAATTAAACATGATTTATGTATTCTGTTACTTCCAAACCAAGTTTTAGGAATAGCTGGTATTCAGTATTTCAGTTATTCTCCAGTCAAGTACATGTAACTACACACCGTCTATGTCGGTTTGATTAGCTTTCATATAAAATATGTCTAAAAAAAAGACTGCAGTTTGTACGACCATACACACTGGAGGACTCACACACAACAACCATGAGCACTTGCTCTATTGAAAGCACTTCCCATTACTGGAAGATATTCGCTGCATTGGAAATGACAAAATGAAAGCAAATTAAGGCAAAATGAAATCAAATTAACGCATTTAACATATTTCTTGATGAAAAGATGTAATCTGATATTGCCTATACGGCTGGATGATTAACCGAGAAAATGCAAATCGTTGTGTTCCACTGAATGTTTTCAAAAACTTGATTAAAAAAAATGCAGCCCATATTTTCAATGTTCACACAATTTTCTATTGTGTGGCAGTCCATACACACAAACTCACAACATGTAAGTGTGTGTAATGTGTGTGTGTGTGTGTGTGTGTAAAAGCAGCTGCACTAGCGTGCACAGCTGCCTATTCTCTTTCTCCCTTGCCTGCTCTCTCACACCCACACACACACACACACACACACACACACACACACAGTCCGGGAACAATATTTTTTTTTGCTCTAACCGGTTCAGGAACATCAATTTATTGGTGGAACACATAACTGGAAACGTTATAATTCTGTTTCTGTTCGGAATTAACCGCTTGGTAAAAAATATTGGTTCAAAGCCCTGGATTAGACTATCCTGATGGTTAGGCAGACAGAAGACGAAGAATGTAGATGAATGAAGATGTTCGAAAACTTTGGGAGGATCTCATCAATTTTGCGTGTTCCTGGCAGCTGTTTTTTCCCTCTCTCCACCATATTCTGGAACCTCGACATGTTGGTGTAAAAAGACTTGTCTGCTGTGCTGCTTTATATTACACTAACATTTTGTAATGAATTTCCCCCAGTGTACAACAGCAAGGCCACTTCAAGTAACACACATTGTTGTCGAGATGGCAGTGTAGCCAACATTAAAAACGGATCGTGTGTACAAAATATACTTTTCCCAACTCCACTGGTCCCCTTGGAATGTGTTATTTTAATAGAGTAAGAGACAGGTAGCCTGGCAAGCCAGAACCAATGCATCGTCCACGTAGATGCTGAATTGATGTGCAATTCGTGGACGATGCATTGGGTCTGGCTTGCCAGGCTAAGAGACAAGCTGTGTATATAGATCGATGTTAGCTTTGAAATGGAATGCTACTTTGAATAAAAAAAAGAAAAAAAAAAAGAAAATGCTTTTATTGTTTTTAAGAAGCAATGTTGCCATTACTGAGTGGAATATTATGTAATGGCTGAAATGTTTGTCACTGTTTGATGAAACTTTGTTAGTAATGATATTTATTTGCTTTCATGAACAGAATCTCGGATATGAATATTTATTCAAACAATGTTTAATTAAAAAAAATGTAATGCCTATTCTCTACAGACGTATGACATCAGCTTTGACATTTTGTGATTTGCAAACAAGTGAAAGTGAGAGCGAGAGTGTTTGAGAAAGAGGAAGGGAGGGATAAAGAGGCAGTGTGTGTGTGTGAGGGAGAGAGAGTGTGAAGGTGTTGAAATACATTACATAAAGTATATGCCTAAAATGCTGTACAGTGATATTAAAATATTACCAAAACACCAATTAAAAAACAGTAATACACTGTCAAACAAAACATCACAAAGAAATTCAACACTAGAATAGAATTCCTCAAACAGGCAGAAGCACGTAGACACCATTCAACAATCTTCATATTTCAAATGCTAGTAATGGCACGGATGCAACTAACAGATCAAATCAATAGAGTATTAGTTACCAATTCTTAAAATGAAAAGTTGACCAATCTGTTGATTCTGTTTTTCTCCTTAAAAATTCCCAGAATTGTCACATGAAGCAATAATTTAGTAATATAATATAATTTAATAATTAAGTTACTTATTGGGACCGTGTTCACTCAAATTCATTTTTTTTTAAATCAGTTATGTCCATTTAATATTTTGCATTTTTCAGAAATTATCAATCAACTGTAATAAATTGTTGCATCCCAAAAACAATAATAGTCGATGCATCACACAGGGTTTTGTCACACACAGTATTTAAATTAGTGTTGCACCGATACCATTTTTTTGGTGCCGATACCGATACCCGGCTGCGCAGTAATGGCCGATACCGATACCAACCGATACTGATACCACTCTTTGAAAAAAAGTGCTGTTGGTAGTAATAACAAGGGTTGGGAAGAAGTTACTAGTCTTATCGCGGTAATTTTTACATGCAGTCTATGATTAATAGTAGTGGAGGAAAATTATAAAAAGCAATAACACATTTATTTCATTATTTTAATATTTTATTATTTTGGTGATATTGGGGTAGTAACTGAAGAGCTCAGATGCAAAACCCCCTTACTCCACTTGACCAGTTTTTGAGTTTTTTTTATCAGGCAATTTTATTAAGCAGATGAGAAGAAATATTTTAGACACTGTGGAGAGCGGGTTTTACTTACTTTACTTACATTTTTTTACAAAAAACATTTCATTGACATATTCTAGATTTAGACAAGATTCGGGCAGTTTCCATCGTACGGAGTCGGAAAAATGTTATCGGTTCGATACTGGCCATTGGTACTTGCCGATACCGATACCACAAAAAAGGTGCCGATACCAAGTACGCCGATATCGGTATCGGTGCAACACTAATTTAAATGCAAAACAAAATATTACTAAAATATTTAATTTAATAGACACATTGACAGTTCATGCATGACTTCCACAGTGTGGAAAATTATAATTCATAATACAGTATTTGAATGTTGTCAGTGTCTTTACTACTTTCATTTCAAAGTATACAAATGATATCAGACATTCCTTGTACATCTACACTACTATATCCATTCATAATTTCTCACTAGAAATGGCCGGCCATTGTCTGTTCGGCCATTTGCCGTCCATGTTGCCACAGTAACTTGTAAAAAGTGATCACCCGACAAATTACTCAAGTAACCATCTTGATTACTCTAGTTACGTCTTCTTCATTGTTTTTTCAGTGCAAGCTCCATTTTCTCATTTCATTGACAGAGTTAGTGTGAAAGGAGTCTTTAACCGCTATGCCAGGGGGCCAGCCCCGCTACAGTTACTGTACTCTGTACATTACTTTCTACAGTAAGAAAGTAATGCCTTAGATTATTAGTCACTGGAAAATAAAATCAAAGTAACAAAATTACTTATTCCTGGAAAAACCTCAAACATCCTCTCATCCTCTTCAAAATAAAAAATGG
Organism: Bregmaceros cantori; assembly: GCA_900302395.1. Lineage (NCBI taxonomy): Eukaryota > Metazoa > Chordata > Actinopteri > Gadiformes > Bregmacerotidae > Bregmaceros > Bregmaceros cantori. The sequence goes on along the minus strand of OMKY01215285.1, from coordinate 4,235 downwards.
TACGGTTCACCAATAGGCATTTTATTGTCTGAATCGCTGTGTATTCAAGGCCAGTGGGAAGAGTACATAAATATATAATGCAAAAACACTGTTCTTCCTGAACACAGAGCATAGGAGATGTAATTTTGGGGGCAGATACGATACCGATATTTGAGAAATAAGCACGGCTGATATATCGGCCGATATTAAAAACTATAAAGTTCTGATCAATAATAATAATAGTTATTATAATAATAATAATATTAGTTGTTATTGTTTCATCATTATTATTATTATTATTATAATTAATAATAATGTGATGATGGGGCGCCCCCACGTGGAGGAGCAGGCAGGAGCACTCGTCTGGATGCGGTCAACATGAGGCCAAGCTTGGCTTCTTGTTGACCGCATAATAATAATAATTATTATTATATTATTATTATTATTATTATTATTATTATTATTATTATTATTATTATTATTAGTCTTATAACACCGTGTAAATATTATTATTATTAGTCTTATAATGCCGTGTTCTCGAGGCAGCGGGGTGAACCATAGTGCGTGTCGTCTCCACACATATCTAAACGCAGGTCCGGGGTGAACATCCGGTGTGAGTGCCGACTCTACACACAACTATACTCTTGTTGTGGCTAGCGTAGGACGCATGTTTAATCGCGCGGAGGACGAACAAATCTCTTCGGCGAACTAAACAACAGCATTTTAATCATGCGATGGATGGATATACCTCGATGATACGCGGAGATGGATTAATTCCCGTTTTGTGGATTTGAGCGACACCCCAGCTTTGAACAGTCTCCTAATAGTTTAGAAAAAAAAAATAACTTAAAGAAAGCAAAAAACTCTAGATCTGTTCAATCTATGAAGGATGCATTTCACAAGAATCCAACATGGCTCCCAGCCACCTGCATTCCGTTTGCAGTCCCAGCTGAGCTAGTTGTCACGGCAACTTGGTTTACCTCTGAAAAAGAAAAAATGCCCGGCTGCTCGCACACCGCGCTCTGCAGTCAAATTGAATTCGAATTGGGCACGGGCTGTATTTACCGCTGCCAGTGAGAGGGGGTGGTGGATGGTAGTGGTGGTGTTGAAGAGAGGGGGGGGGGTTCCACTGGGTGATGTGTCCGACATATGGTCGCTCAAACAAGCGGTACACGCTCAACGGCCGTGTGCACGGCTGTCACACGCGCACGCCGCCGCCGCCCTGCTTCAGACCGACGCGCAACGCAGCGGCGTCCTGAAAGAAAAAGGGGAGAATATCATTTAACAGCCACCCGACGGCGCTGCGCAGCTCCGGCGCTACGGAGCTCAGGCCTGTCATCTGCATCGATGCACCTGTCGCACCTCCTATTCAAATGCTTCAGGGGGGGAAATTTACATGAGAAGTTGTCCAATTATTCTAAAAGGGAACTATGGAGCAGCCGCACGGATGAGGGCTGTTGTCAACACTTGACCCGTCTGTCCAGTGCTTTGTCTATTTATCGCTCTTACTTACTATTCTGTCAGGGGTTTTTATAGAGCTGCAGGTGACTGTGGGTCTCGGCAGGTGACGGAATACATTCGGTATATGTTTGGATTAGAGCCGCAATCGATTAATCGATGATAATCGATTATTGAAGTCATCGGCAACTAATTTGATAATCGAGTAACCGGCAGCCATTCATCGTTTCTTTGTTTCTAATGTTTTTTTCCAAGCTTTTATTCATTAGGGTTAGCGGAAACAGGTGAAGATGGGGGGGGCAGACATGCAGGAAATGCAGGAAACATCGGTGGCGAGATTCGAACCACCGACTCACCGCGCCATAAAGGCATATGTGTGCTTTCCAGCGCTCTGCCTAACCAACTGAGCTACTGGGCAGCACACCGTTTCTTTGTTTGGCCCATTCTCCGCTCAAATGTGCTGAATATCTGTTGCTCCCAATGCCGGTCTCCATTCCCAGTGTCATGGCCCCGCCCATTCTCTTGGATACTGAACACTGTTAAGCCCCACAGCAACATATATAACAAGTTGGTGTGGAAGAGTAGGCTTAGATTTAACATTTTCATAAAAAATGGCAATATGTGGAGATGCCAAAACAGCAAAAAGTAATCATAATAATTTACACTAATAATGGTTTCAATTTTATATGAAAAATGAACCGATTAATCGTCAGTAAAAATGGCCGATTATCAAAATAATGGTTAATGGCAGCCCCAGTTTGGGAAAAAGAAACACAGGACGAGATGGAATTGTCCGTTATGTGCCAGCGTTTACTAAGGTTTTGCCAGTAGGAAACACACAGAGGAGTTATCAAGTGGGCACACCCTTTATCAGCGTTTCGTTGATTTAAGCCCACAACGCTTCCCGAAGGATCGACGGTAACTCCAGGCGTCCGTGAAGTACCCCCTCTGTGTCATTCCTGACTGCCTCCTGGTGTCCAGCCCGTGTCCTTATGCCTATGCTTTTCAGCTGCCTCCGACAACAGCCTGATGCAGGCTTCGGAGAATTCTGTTTGGGACTAAAAATGCAGGTGCAACGTTCCATATTTCAGATTTCACTCACTATATTGACATTCTGTGATATTCTAGTGACAGAATAACCATATTTACTACTCTTCATTCATCACACAGAAGGCTAACGGCCCCCATTAGGGCAATCCACCTTATGCCTTATGATGTCGTTGGCAGTAAGTATGTTTTTTTTCTGGACATCTTTGGAAGTGCTCGTCTGAATACGTTAATCCAGTTGAATTTAAGAGCTTGAAAAGCTGGCCCAGTTCCACTGCTGTGGGTCAGACGTACCGCGACCCAGTGCAAACATGGAAAGTTAAAAACACATTTTTATAGGCCAGAAGCAGGAAGGCTGAGATACATTTTAGATTCCTGGGGAAGGAGTCTTCAACCAACAACCAATTCATGCAGAACAGAAATTTAAATTATTTGCATTCTCTGAATGAAAAAAAGTGGACCACTGCCTAATGTGGTACACATACGTTCCAGTGGCTTTGGTTCCTCCCTAAACTAATGAAAATATGGTAAAAGAAAACTATGGTAATGTGTCTAGCATTAAGTTCAACTGTTGAACCCTACATTTTTAAAAACCGATACGAGTACGAGTACTTTAATTTCAGTACTCGCCGATACCGAGTACTACCGATACCGATACGGGAAAAAAATTAAGTCTTTGTATTAGGGATGGGCATTCGGTTAAAATTTCTTCTAGAGAGGTCTGGCTATGTGTGCACGCCATGCACACAGCGTGAAGGGTTTGGATCAAATTGTTCAACGTATTTAAATGATTCAAGTAATTTCAAATCAGTAAATGCCCATCCATCTCTGTCAGTGGGTTTTTATTAAAATTGTTAATGCTATACTTTATTTAGTTGCGCATGCAGCTCGAGTCCCCGTCTTCCGGAGATGGTATCGGTTCACGGTATCGGTTACTGTTTGATGGTTACGAGTAGAGTACTCAAGCTGGTATCGGGGCAGATGCCCGATACCGGTATCGGTGCATCCCTAAGATATAAAAAATATGCAAATGATTGTCACAAAGATGAAGTACTATCATGTGCATTTTGTCTGCTCGTCAGAGAGTGGCACACCAGTAAAAAGATCATCCTCGGATCACACATCATCGCACCCGATCTGTGATTGGTTGCCCTCCGTCTTAACTCGTTCAGTGCCAAAAACGCGTTATCACGTCTTTTATTGCAAGTTGTGCATGTTTCACATGTGATTAGAACGATCATTGGGTCTGGTAAAACCAGGGTCGAAAAACATGAGGAAAAAATGGTGCACCGTATTTAACCACTCCGCCATACTGCCCACTTCTAGCCTGGCAAGCCAGAACCAACGAATCGTCGACTAGATGGTCCGGTGGGTCTGGATCAACCAGGCCGACAAATCAGATTGCCTTCCACATTCGGGCGTTCCTTCCACTCAGCGCCCCATTAAAGTGGGCTCTGTCCGACTCGAGACGTGGGCCTTCACGCCGCTTGTCACACCTACTGCGCTGTGATAACTTCATTTGATTGACACCTGATCCAGACCAAATGATCCTTCTGGCCGCGTGCGACGCGTGGACTGATAACTTCATTTGATTGACACCTGATCCAGACCAAATGATCCTTCTGGCCGCGTGCGACGCGTGGACTGATAACTTCATTTGATTGACACCTGACCCAGACCAAATGATCCTTCTGGCCGCGTGCGAAGCGTGGACGATTCATTTGTTCTTGCTGGCAAGGCTAGTCCACTAC
>OMKY01215283.1:0-13699 GCA_900302395.1 Bregmaceros cantori | reverse complement strand
TGTGTGTGTCTCTGTGTGTGTCTGTGTCTCCGTGTGTGTCTCTGTGTCTCTGTGTGTGCCTATGTGTGTGTGTGTGTGTGTGTGTGTGTGTGCTTATGTGTGTGTGTGTGTGTGTGTGTGTGTGTCTCTGTAAGTGTGTGTCTGTGTGTGTTGTATTTCCACTTGTAAGTGCATATGTCATACATGTGAGTGTGTGTGTTCGTGTGTCTGTAAGTGTGTGTGTGTGTGTGTGTGTGTGTGTGTGTGTGTGTGCCTATATGGTGTGTCTGTGTGTGTATGTATATGTGTATGTGTGTGTGTGTTGTGTGTGTGTGTGTGCCTATATGGTGTGTCTGTGTGTGTATCTATATGTGTATGTGTGTGTGTGTGTTGTGTGTGTGTTGTGTTTCCAGTTTCTGTGTCTTGTGTGTCCGCTTGTAAGTGCATGGCTAATACATGTGAGTGTGTGTGTGCGCGTATTTGTGAGAATGTGCAGTTGTGCATGCTAGTATGTGGGATAGAGAGAGGTAGATTTTAGAGGGAGAGAGAGAGACAGGGAGCGAGAGAGACAGGGAGAGAGAGAGGGAGACAGGGAGCGAGAGAGAGAGAGAGACAGGGGGAGAGAGAGAGAGATAGAGAGAGGCTATGCAGCACTGCAAATTTTCCTAGGAGAGAAATGGAGTCCTAGCAGCACCATGTGTCAGACTGTGAACGACTGAGGGACAAACCTCTGATGGCTGACTGAAGATTTATGACATTAAGGATGTCTGGTTACATACCATGTTAACACAATACAATGTGCTGCTAATGTAAAGTAAAAAGTAGCCTCAATAAAACTTTCTCACCTTTGACGTCAACCTGCATCTCTCCCGTGATTCCGGTGCGCCCGGGAATGATGACGTTGCAAACGTACCGCCCGGAGTCCGACTCTCGGGTGCTGTTGATGTAGATGGAGATGTTGGCCGAAGGCATCGCCGCGCTGAACCCGACACGCTGGCTGAACTCGTCTGTTCCCAGGCCCACCTCGCCTGCACTGAAGTTGATCACCTGAACACACAGATAGGTACTCTGTTCACCCCCGAGAGGAAACTTTGTTGGTTCAACTGGAGAATTATCAGAGCAATAGACACATTTACACGCTCAAAACAGGAGGCTGACACTTTATCCCGCTGTCTGAAACACACAGTCACTGTTTAGACAAGTTTCTGACCCGTTTCCGGTTTACTTCCTTAACTACCCCTGTATATGCTCGCCACTTCCGGTCCCATTCATTTTCATTTTGACTATTTTTCAACAGGTCTATTCGGTGGGAGCACACATCTACCACATTGTTTTAAAATGATAGTGGTAACTTGCGTTGTGCTAATCCACACCCAAATGCTCTCGTGCCGATCTATGCCCCACAAATGGATGATTGAATAATCTGTGCAACCCGTTCCATTTACTCATTCAAGTTGGAATTACCAGTGAAGCAGCCATCCCATTGGTCCAAAAGAACATGTGACCACATTGGTGAGTAACTTCAAGTCGGATTTTGCCTGTATTTCATCAATACTTATGTAAAACGGTGAGTGAAGTGGGGTGGATTATGTGTTATTTGTCACAGAGCGAGCTGTTGTAAGTGTGACAAATTCATCCACTTTCATCCACTATGACCACTTTACACAGGGAAATATACAGATGCAAAATGCCAGCCACTGTATTTCACAGGAAAACTCTTCTATACAATGGACGTGAAGTGGTAAGGTAAACCACTTAACCGTACGTATACTCCGTCGTACGAGCTACCTCCAAATGTCAACCGGTGACGCCGCCAACAGCTCTATAAAGTCATTCTGATACCGAGTCACATGGCCAGAGTGCTGTGGCGTGATTCGTGGCTAACAGCGGCAGCAGGAAATCGCTAATGAATCTATCAGCGTAATTACCGCCAGGCAGTAGCATGGCATACCGTTCTGCACGCCGCGTCCGTGTGTCCTATACATTCAGGCCGTATGCAGACACGCACGTTGGTGTGAGAGCTCGTGTTGGTGTGTACATCGGAGTGTGGTGAAGTGTGATTATTATAATCTGTGGCGTTACACCGTCGGGCTGCCCTGCAGTCGGCGCGCATGAAATCAGCCTAAAAAAACATCTGCACATATCCACAGCACAGGGATTATGTGTGTAATGGGCACAACATTGCCACTATATGATCTAAATCGGTTTAAGATACCGGATGTAAACCTTAAAGTGTTAAACACGGGAACTTGAAGGGAGAAAACCGTTATATTATTGCTCATGTTCCATGCACAAATTTTCATCTAAGGTTGACGTATCTCTTTTTACATTTTTTGCTTATGTAGTTAAGTAATGTATTGCCCTTTTATCCAAGTCAGAAATATCCTGCAGTGATTCCAGCCTTTACACAACATGTAAATGTGCCACACTGTAGCGGGAGCACACACCTACCACGTTATTTTAAAAGGATGGTGGTAACTTGCGCTGTGCAAGTGAATAGTCTGCGCAACCCGTTCCATTTACTCTTTCACGTTGGAATTACCAGTGAAGAAGCCATCCTATTAGTCCAGAAGAACATGTGACCACATCGGTGAGTAACTTCAAGTCGGATTTTGCCTGCATTTCATCAATACTTCTATGTAAAACGGTGAGCGAAGCGGGGTGGATGATGTGTAATTTGTCACAGAGGGAGATGTAGTAAGCGTATTTTGAAACGTTCGTTTTGGAAGACAAATTCATCCACTTTCGTCTACTACGATCACTTTACACAGGGAAATATACAGACACAGGAAGTGAGTTACACCCGGTGGGACAAATGTCAGCCCCCGGTATTTAGCCGGAAAACTTGTTTCTAGCACAAAGGCACATGGCTTATTTCCCTCTGCCGTCCAAAACAGGCAGGCCACATTAATTAAAAGTTAGATTAACAAAGACACTTGTTAGTAAAAGAAAGAGGAAAGACAGACACAAAACCAATCCATATGTTACAAGTGTGTTAGTGGTGTAGTGCGACTAGAGATGTTTTGTTGAGCCCTGAGCCATGTTTGGCTCTGCTCTTGAAAATGGTTAGAGACGCACATGTGTGTTGGTATTGAGTTCCACAAAGCATCGATCGTGCATTCTGGTTGAAAGGTGTTTTCCTAAATGGGACCTCCGCATCTTTGTTTGCTACTGCTTAATGTTATGCAGTGAGATTTATGGAGTGAAAATCAATGTTACTGTGGAATTAATGTCCAAACATAAAGTGCTGAAAATAGTGTTCATATGGCCGTTCTCTAGTAGCCTCTCATTGTTTTCCCCTCTTGTTGTTTTCCCCTCTTGTTGTTTTCCCCTCTCGTTGTTTTCCCCTCTCGTTGTTTTCCCCTCTCGTGGGAAAACAACCCACAACTTCAAGGACCCAAATCTTACAAAAGACGCGTCATTTATACTCCAGACTCAGCCTGTCGAAAGAGAAACCATGTTCACATATAAGTTGGTGTACGCTCTCTCTGACTACTCTGCCACTGGACGCCTCCCAGACTGCACTTTCTTTCTCTCCCTCTCCCATTTGTGGTCGTCTCGTGCGTGCATGCATGCACATGCTCACACACGTGCACATGCTCACACACACGCACGCACACACACCTCTGCTATGCAGGCTACGAAGCTCCCGCTTGCGCAAGCACCTGTGTAGGCAACTCTATCGCCCTCATGTGTCCAAATAAGAGAATGCACTTTGACTCTGTGAACCTGTAAACCTTGAAAGATCTGTCAATGGGCCACTTCTGTCAATGGGATTTTGAATGGAATATATATGGGAATCCATGGGTTAAGGGGAAATATAGGCTAAAAAGAGAAGAACCTGTTTGGAGACGTTGCCCATGTACGTCCAGCTGACGGTGTTCTTGGAGATGTCGGAGACGGGGCTGTACCAGGCGTGGAGCACCAACCTCTGACCCATGACCGCTTCCACCTCCTCCCGGGGCATCTCCACCCGCTCGCCATCACCTGAGAAACAACACACCCATTAACTTGACTCAACACATCGCGCAAAATCCCCCACCGAAGATGCCTAGAATTTTCCGGCGTCAGTGCCGTTTTTTTCCATCTTTTATTGATTGGTCGGAAGACATTGCAGGGGACCTGCTGTGATCGAAACCACAGCACTATTACTATGAATAGGGGCTGTCTTAGGTTCTTGGTGATGTGGTGTCTTTAACCACATCGCCACACAGAACCGAACTCCTTTAACAGGGGACAAGAGGCAAGAAAGAAGAAATAGAAGAACAAAAATCTTCATCATATTCATCTTTTTCTTCAGCAATTCATATTTCATATTTTCAAATATTTGATACTACATTTGTTTGGACCAATAGGTCGAACTAATGTCAGCACAAAACTGACGAAATGACAATGATTACATTTCCTGGAGATTATTGATTATTCAATTTGCTAAGATAAATTCTAGATCGATTAATGATTCAGGACCAGGGCTTTGAACCGGTTCAAGGAACAGAAACGAAACCGGAAAATGTATTATTTTTTGTGTTCTGGAACAGAAACACTTATTTTAAAATTATGGTAACGGTTAAGTATTTATAAAATCTACAATGCCGCAGTGAAGTATGAATCGCTCCGGGACTCTCACCAGCGTGCCGTTGTGGGTTCGCCCCAACACGCAACGAGACCTCGGCTGTAGAGCGCTACCAGAATGGAAGAACAGAATATTTATTGTCACAGTTCAAACAACCGCAACAATGAAATTGAAAACTGGCCCCGATCCCTTCATGCAGCCAACACAGGCAAACAGCGGAACACTAACAAAAACACAAAAACAATAAAATACTTAAAATGCTATATAAAAACAGCGGGCAACAGGGGGTCTCTCTAGCGAGTCGTTGTGGGTTTGCCCCGACATATATTATATAGCATTAAACAGCTGACAGGAACGGAATTAACCGTTCCGGGAACAATATTTATATACACAACAATATTTTCTTGTGTTCTTTCCTCTTCTAAATACTCTATATCTCTGGCACCGAAAACAAATCCTCTGTGTCATTAACAATAAACCTCTGATTCCGATCCATCGCTGCAGAACGCACTACTATAAGAATTCCAAACCGTCCGTTCCTCACCCGTTTCAAGCCGAGCACGTCGCCCTTCCCGCGGCTGCTGCTTCAAAACCTGCAAGCGAACTTCTTCACACATTCCACAGGATGAGCAAGTCCCCAGTCCGGGAAGAAGTCTGCCCGACATCCAAAACACACCTGGCCGGCCTCCCTCAACAACACAGACTTTACAAGGCACGGCGGACACGCCCCCCCACGCCCTCCCCTCCTGCTGTGCAAAGCTTCGGACAATGACGACGGTAGCGAGCGTGGAGGGGTGAGGGGGTTTGGTGTGGTGTGGGGTAGGGGGGGATTATGATGCGGACTGGCGTGATGATTATGATGTGCTGGGGATGGCATTAGCTATGCTATGCTATACCCACACATGTGAGTGTAGCTTGTCTGATTAAAACGTTGGGTCAATCTCATTTTCTCCTCCACATCACTTATCTCGTTCAGGAGAGGTGGGTTTCCTTTAGCATGAGGAAAAAAAACAACACTTGTATCTCCCCGTTTCCATTCTTTAGTTATAGCCTCCAGAACACGGGTGGGTATCACCAGAGCTGGCAAAAGTACTGGGATTTCTTACTTGAGTAAGAGTAAGATACATTTGTAAAAAAAACAACTCAAGTAAGACTACAAAGTACTGATCCCAATACTCAAGTAAAGTAAAAACTACAGGCTCTAAAATGTATTCAAAGGTATTTTTGAATGAATAAAGTACAAAGTACAAAACCTAAATTTGCCTTAACACTTTACAGGCGATATATATATTTTTTGCGCGGCACACCCAGAGACTTAATGAAAACAATGTATTAACTGCTACTGTACAGAGTTACCGAGTACCGCCCCCTACTGACTCATTTACGCTATATATGTAGTCCTACCATGTTGTTGTTGCAAAAAAAAAAAAAGAAGAAAAAAAGTAGCGACCCTGTTTTGGGAAAATTATGGAGTAGAAGTACTGATGTTTTTTTTGTTAAAAATCTACTGCGTAGTAGTAAAAAGTACTCACAGAAAAAAATACTTCAAAAAGTACAGATACTTGAAAATTCTACTTAACTACAGTACTTAAGTATTTGTACTTTGTCTCAAATACTTAAGTACTCTGGGTATCAGAAACTGCTGATTAATGACAGAATCAAAAAAAGTCAAAGCTGGTGCAGTGCCGACTGTGGGCGCTAGGTGGTAGAATATGCCGCCACTATACTCTCCCCATATGGCTTCAGAGGCGGTATGTGGCGCCCTCTGTGGGTCAGACAGAGGTACTGCGCCCAATCTATTTTTTTTTGCCATATACTGTATCATTGGGGGCTCGTTAGGTGCAGGGTTAACCACTGATTACATATATTTGAAAAGTATTAACAGACTCCATTTTATGTAATCTGATCACTTGTAATCTGTCACTACTAGATAAATCGCACAGCCCTGGCTAGCAGCAGCGACGCTTTTTATTTCAGCATTTCAATCATGTACTGTAAGGCAGTCGAGTTGAGAACGCCGCCCCCCCGCTGGACTTAGACGTCTTAATTAGGTTAAGGTTCATTGGATTAGGGTTCATGTGAGGAGACGCCACTCCAAGCAGACTCCTTAACTACAGGACGCACGCTACACACACAACACAGCAACACATGCACAACAACACGACACACAGACACACACAACACAACACACACACACATGACAGACATAGACAGCAGAGATCACACACACACACACGGCAACACACAACACAGAACACCAACACAGCGTACACACATACAACACAGTGTACACACATACAACACACAGACACACACACAACACACGAGACACCCACCCACACGGACACTGAAAATTGTGCATTCCCACACAAAAAACAAGGCATGTGTCCCCATGTACGACGTGTGTGTGTGCATGTGATGAAGAAGATGTGTTTCGGGGATATCTCTTTAGTAGTCAGGGCTGACTGCATACCTCTAGTTTGGAGTGAGTTTGTAAATCCAGTGAGAAATTGTATTGTAGTTGCGGCGCCTTCCCTTTTGTGTGTTACGCAAGATTTCCGCTGGTGACGCAACGCACCCGACGCACGCAGAGTGCTGTAGCCATCGTGGCATGCTCCACTAGGCAGCGCAGCCGACGCAGCGCACCTGATGTACCGAAGTTGGAGTTTAATGGTTATTTAAATGTATTATAAAACACACCAGTCTGTATCGGCTGTTCAATGGTGATAAATAATGTGTTTCGTTTGCATGACAGGAATAAGGTTATTTAAATAGTTTCGGTCGCTGTTCTGCGACCTTCATCAAGAAGTGTTGTCTGGTTGGCATGGTGACGCCTCAACTTCATCACTTCCTTGTGGGTGTGGTCTGACTAGGTTTCCCACCAGTCTGACACACGTTTTGGACTATATCCTGCAACAGGGGGAGGCGTGGTCAGACTGGCGGGAAACCTAGTCAGACCACACCCACAAGGAAGTGATAAAGCTGAGGCGTCACCATGGCAACCGGACGCCACTTCCTGATGAAGGTTGCAGAATAGCGACTGAAACTTAGTATTTAAAAAACCTTATTCCTGATGCGTATACAGAAGTATACACACAAAATTGACATGTCTGCCGGTCCTCTGGGACGTGTGCGCGTGTGGGGTGACCGCGGGACAATGGTGACATATGCTCATTAAAATAAGTACTCAGCACTGCGTGGGTTTCCTCCGGGCACTCCGGATTCCCCCACGCGCACACACAAACATAAGCACACACGCACAAATACGCAGATTTAACGCAGATTAAACTCCACCCACGTCTCAATTTGAATTCGATTGGTCAGCCACGGGCGACGTCTGCATAATTTGCCCAGACCGATGGAGCGGCGTGCGATGCGCGGTCAATTTGTTGATTCTAGCCATTGACTGTATAAAAATATGGACGCCACATTCGCTTCAGCCGGCGTGCCGACTCCCGTGTGCTTCTGCTAGTCGAGTGGGTGGAGTCAACTACCAAAACTACGGAGCCTATGCGATTTACAATAGACATATACCAATTTTAGCAGGCCGTTTAACCTGTTTCTAATTGATGTTTTAATGTATATTGTCGGGATAATTAACGGGTTAATTGTGTGAGGGGGGTCATAATTTCACAAACGCGTCAGATTTGGCGTTAATATTTTTTATTTCAGCTCCCATAGGATCCCATTCATTCTGACTCTGTCGTTGGCGCCCCTAGCGGACAGTACCACCGGAAGAAGTCGCGTATGGGGTGTCTCTCTCTCAAATACTGTATAGCTCTCTCGATCTCTCCTGGTACCGGATATACGGGTACTTTCAACAATGACAGCGGCGAGTCGGCGGGTCCAAAAAAAGTTTGATGAAAGCAATGGGATGACGTCATGCACGCTGCATCTATTTTATATACAGTCTACGGTTCTAGCTCACCAGGCTAAGCCCGGACCAAACCCAACACCGCCCCTGGCTCGGTGCGTTCTGGTGCCATATTGCTTATGACGTGTGTCTGCCGTTATTGGTGTCTAGTCCAAGGGATTGGAACGAGCTCAGGCAGGCATGGAGTTGTGTCCCAATATCACATCACGCCTCGTCTCAGAACATGGAAACAAGTTGATCTGTTGCTGCTTTTCTCATCTCTTTTACGGACAATGCTAGAATAGGGAGCTGCAAATCAAATCAAACTTTATTGATATACCTCCTTTCATGCAGAGCAATTCAAAACACAACAACAATACATGGAACAATGTGACCCACAATCTCCCCAACCTATTAATAAGCAAGCATACATACACAGAGGAACACACGTGCAATGGATTTGTCAATAAAATGATAGACATGGCTTGGCAACGAGGATATACAGCAAGCGGAAACACTGGAGTACTAAGGACAGAATTTTTTTTAAAAAAAGTAGTTACCAGTATAGTAATAAAATATTTTAGGTATATCTTAAATCTTTTTATTATTTTTGTATTACTAGACTCGTAGCGATTTTAGCGTAAGTTTGATTTGATTCGATACGAAGAGCAGCACAAAATATTGTTAATCTAGGCTTTTTTTTTCATAATATTTGTACTGATGTTTGAAGATCCACCAAGTATTCTGAGCAAAGTATATTTCACTGGTTGCTGGACCAAAAACACAGTTACTGGTTCTATGTTGGTGGAGCGGCAATTTAACTACAGCCAATCAGTTTGTTCCAAATCTCTACCGTTTTCACCGCGCCTCGTAACCTGCTACCATTAATGGAAATCCATAACACCTATAGACAATTGTTTGACCCTTTTCCCGTTTACTTCCTTAACTACCCCCATATATGCTCAGTGCCATTCATTTTGGCGTGTCTTTGACTACCTTTCAACAGGTCTAATCGGGGGGAGCACACACCTACCGTGTTATTTTAAAAGGACGGTGGTAACTTGCGATGTGCTATTCGACACCCAAATGCTCGCATGCGGGTCTACGCCCCACAGACGCATGATTGAACTAGAAGCACTCAGAGATTGCAAACCTGCTCCGTAGTGGTGCAAAAAAATAGTAGTTTTAGTGCTAGCAGTATGTGTGGCAAGTGGCAACCCATTATTAATGCAAGTGCTCATAGAGTAGCGCGATTGCGATTGACGCCCAAGCCAACTACACTATCCAGTGGCCCCAGTGACCCGGGATTCTGGTCATGTGACCGCGGTACGTGCCAATCTATCGGTAAGTTGGGGATTAAATATGATTGTTACTTATAGGTTACAGAAATGCACCAAAATGTAATCAATTGCTCTGTGTGTCATTTCCAACAACCGTACAACATTTCATCCACATCCGTGCACAACCTCTTCAGTTATCTTGGGGACAAACCAACCAACGCGACCAAAAACATAACCTGCTTCGCGGCCAGCTCCGGCGCAGGTAATGATCTGCGCAACCCGTTCATTTACTCATTCTAGTTGGAATTACCAGTGAAGTAGCCATCCCATTGGTCCAGACCAGACAAGTCTAAACCAATGATTTTGGATAAGATTACGACCATGTTCAACATTGTTGCATTGAGATGAAACGGTGCGTGTATTGCTTTCTCAGAGAAATGGTTTTAAATCAGCAACTAACCTTTTCCATTGTCTACTGAGCGTCAACTTTGGTGAACCACAAAAGGGCAATCTGAATTAATCTGAATTAAAGTGTATGACATTTTTGTTTGCTCAAACGCAGGTACATTATGTATTTTTTTTTCAGTGAAAAGTGACCATTAGTAAATAAATGATTGTACATAAACCAGAAAACGTCTGGATGTCAATACACACGTCACAGAGGGCTGGCATTTGTTCCGCCGGTTGTAGCACTTCCTGTGTCTGTATATATCCCTGTGTAAAGTGATAGTAGTGGACGAAAGTGGATGAAGTTGTCACACAAAACGCACAACTTTTCAAAATCCCGTTACTACAGCTCGCTCTGTGACAAATTACACATCACACCATTTTACATAAGTATTGATGAAGTACAGGCAAAATCCGACTTGAAGTTACTCACCAATGTGGTCACATGTTCTTCTGGACAAATGGGATGGCTGCTTCACTGATAATTCCCACTTGAATGAGTAAATGGGACGGTTGCACAGATTATTCAATCATACGTTTGTGGGGCATAGATCCGCACGAGAGCATTTGGGTCTGGAATAGCACAACGCAAGTTACCACCACCTTTTCAAAATAACACGGTAGGTGTGTGCTCCCGCCGATAAGACCTGTTGAAAAATAGTCGAAGAAACGGCAAAATGAATGGCACCGGAAGAGGCGAGCATATACTGGGGTAGTTAAGAAAGTAAACCGGAAACGGGTCAAAAACGGGTCAGAAACTTGTCTATACATTCTTTTATTGCAAGAGTTAGGGACAGGATTGAATCGGAAACTGGGAGTGGCGGGGGGTTCCTAGCGTTAGTGTGAAAGGAGCTTGAGAGAGCAGGGACGAGGGGACGGGCAGTACATGACAGAGGTGGTCTTTGAAAATTCCCCCCAAAGATGCAAGGGCAGTGTTAATGGGATTTTATAAAGTTATTTTGATGTTCAATCTAAGGCCTGCTTGCATATTACATCACATCTAATTAGTAGTGATGTAATTTTCTTCTTCAAGTGTGACAGAATATTTAATTAATAAGGTTTTTTTTGTGCATTTAAGGATAAACCATGTAGCCTCTGGCATGTTTAGTCCTAAGAACCAAATATGTATTTTTATATTTAAATGAAAAAGTGTAGTGAATGAGTATTAAAACTTTAAAGACGAGTGAGGAGCTGGACCTGAGGCACAAAGGATTAAAGACCGCTGCTCCAAGCCAGCCTGAGACATATTCCTGTTGCTGTGGCTTAGATCGCAGCACACGCAGCACAATGAGATCGCTTCCCGTCACGGGCGATATATAGCATACTACCATGGATAAATCAATAATAGAAGACTTTTAAACAGACAATCTTATGCAAATATCACTCTCTGCCTCTTCGTCTGACCGCGATAATGCCACCATAATGTCTGCCGCCCCCAAGGCGTGATGTCACTGTGCAACAGCCCTAAGTACCTGGCTGTGTCCAAAATCGCTCGCTGTTCCCTATATAGTGCACTATATGGGGCTCAGGCCATTTTGTAGGAGCGACCGAATTCACCATGTACCTTACATAGTGCATTCAGAGTATCTGGCAATGCACCGCGAAAGGTAGTGAGCAATATAACCCATAATGCACTGGGGGACGTTTTAAAAATGACCTAAACTTCAAAAACATTGCACGGCGGGCGTCAAGATCGTCCGACCGCAGCAAATAGTTGTCGAATTTTATAATTATATTTTATAATAATTTTGATGGCGCCGACTCTAGTGTCCGAAATCTCGGTCAATGCTGTTGAGTGCACTATATAGGGAGAATGGGGAGCGATTTTGGACACACCCCTTGTTTGTTTTGCTGTTGCTTTTTTGCTTAGATTTTTCGTTCATAGTTTGTATAATTAAGGGTTTTTTCACTCCAGGAAAGTCCTTTGGTTCGCCCTTTAGTCCGGACCAAAGTACACTGTATTTCTTCAAGAGGACCAAGTTATGGAGCCCCAGCACTCTGTCATATAAAGTCTTTTTGTTTTTTTCCTATGTCCTCCTTTTACTAACTATAAACAGTAATTACCTGCTCACATATAATACGTGTTTCTCTTTATCAAAACTTTCATCGAAATAAACAATGCCATCCTGATGTACCGCCTGACAACCCTAGAGGGAAATAATGCACCTAATTAGAGGTTGTCTCTAGAAACAGAAGCATGCGGTATTCTTTTCATAACAATGTGTAAGAGTTTCATTAAATTTCTTTTTGAACTCACAACTGACCATGGACTTATTTCATTTTGGTTGAAGATACCAATATGATGCTCAACTGTTCAAAAGCGGCTTTATTCACACATTCGCTGAACCGCACTAGAATTTGCTTGGAAGGGGACCGAGACCTTGTCTCTGAAGCGATCTTGTTTGTCTGTTTAACACGCACCAGAATCCGGGGGTTTGTTTTTAGACCAATGCAAAAAGTCCACTTTTTTGGTTTGGTTCGACCTAAAAGGTGGCGTGTAAACACACCCTTAGTTTCATTAACACACACTCAGCCCCTTGCGTGCCCAGCGGTGCCGTCATACAGAAACACTATTTCTAACACATCTTTCCATCATCGCCCTCCTCAGTGTCTATTCCTGCCTGCTGATGACATGGATGAAAGGCTTCGTAACCATCGAAGGCGTTGTGCCACCAGCAATCTGTACTCAGTGTCATTAACTGTATGCCATTAGATTCATATCATCCTGATTGAAAATTACAACATGCAGCAGATTTGGGAGGCATGCTGATGTAACCGTTTTAAGCTGTCGTCCTGGTCATATGATCATCGGGGAGGGGGATAGAGTTGATATGAAATGCGTTTCAGGATACTTTTCTGAGTCAGCATAGTGCGGGTGTGGACCATTCCGGCATACTCGATCTCATAATGGTGACCAGGCAGTGGGGAGCTGCCGGTCGGTTTGACAGTAGCTGATAGCTGGGGAGCCCCTCTCCCGATACTTTTGGGTATTAATTCAGACATGCGTTGGCCCGTGCAGTTACTCTGGTGCCAAAACAGCCCCGACGGACATGGGGACAGAACTGGGCTTTGTCTCAGTTTTCTGATCTGTCTCTCTCTAGCCGGGAAACTTGTCGCTTTTGCTGGGTATACCAGGGGGAATCTGACGATGAACCAAATTCACGATGGATTGGGCTGACTCTGTGGCGCAGTGGCAAGCCAACCTCATTCGTAGTCTTGTGCCTGTGGCTGCGATCACAGCACGCGCAGCGCCGTGAGATCGCTTCTCCTCGCGGTCACATACTGAACGTCCGCTGGCCCTCGCCGGTATGGGCAACACGAGACGTGGGCGGAGTTTGGGTGTCATGCCTCCACGCCGCTTGTCCCACCTACTGGCTACTGACTGGATAACACGATTTGATTGACACGTTTTTCGACCCTGGTTTCACCAGACCCAACGATCGTTCTAATTGCGTGCGATGCGTGGCCGATTCGTTGGTTCTGGCTATGCAAACAGAGAAAAGGGTGTGTGCACAATGGTGGGTGTGGCTCGCACATGCCCCACAGGCGTTTTCTTAACAGATTTGG
>OMKY01215278.1:19223-29892 GCA_900302395.1 Bregmaceros cantori | reverse complement strand
GGTCTGAACCTCAAGTCCTATATTCAAACTAGGACTTGCAGGGCAACAGGGGAAAGCTGTGTAATTTCTTGCTGTTCCTGAAAGACATGGAGTTGGACAGCCTCAGTTGTACAAACTATTGTCTTTAATGGCAATGATTGGAGCTGTCTGCCAATGATTGTAGAGCCTAGCTCTGCTGGCCTTTGAACGGACACTGGTCAAGTCCTTGGAAAAGACACCAAGCTGGTGCGACAGGGTCACAGAACATTTTCTGGAAAACGAACGGAGGGTGTATATATATAGACACGTTTTATGATGCAGGACGTCAAATTGGGCTTCCCCTCCTTAAAAGTCCAGCATCCGCCACTGATCTATACTGAAATAAAAGTGCAAAGCAACCTCATCAACAAAATCTCTCTGTTGAAACTCAGTAAAGACCAACTTTAATGAAGATGCTTCAAACTTCAATTCAAAACAAAATGTTGCACAGGCTTACAAACTTACAGAAGACATACGCACATTCTGATATACACACACATCCGTGAACGGACGTGCACACACTTGTAAGTGAGCATGCTGTGCGCGCCGATGGATTACACACTTGGCAGCCGAGCCAAGCGTACGATATCGGTTTCACTGTTAAAAGGCCGAAGCATTTAGCAGATAATGTCAATATGGTAATAAGGAAGGGACAATCAGCGAGGCGGGTTGCAATCAGCAAACAAACAAACAACGCATGTTCCATGATATCCGAGGCAAAGGCATGGGTGTTATTCATTATGCTGCCAATGTGAGTTGACATGACTCGGAAATGTCACGCGAGTGCCGAATTCCACCCTGGAAGCAGACACATTTCAATGGTGTAGTAAGTGGTGCTTAGTTTGGAACTCAACATCAAGACAATTAAAACAGTGATTAACACTTTCTGTCAGTGCGTTTCAAGGTATCGAAAACAGAAAAAAGTATTGAATTGCTGACGACAATAAAACTCACAGTGCAACCATTCAAGATCATGAAAATGGCACAATTGTTTGCTTTAGCGTCTATCTGACTTATCTATATGATTTATTTATGTGTTGACAGCACAAGGTTGACATGGCATGACCGGAGAGGAGGTCTGGGCATCAAGGAACATAATTTTTGATAGAAAGTAGTGATCCTATTATTCAAATTATAAGCCATTAAGTTTACATATAATTTTTTACAAAAAATGTGGTGGTCCCTTAGACATTAGTGCAAATTTGTTGGTGTGGAAATGGTTGCACTAAAAAGCTTTGGGTACTATGACACCAACAGGAAAGTAAAGTAAAGTTGCAAAACGTGCCCTACACATTTGAATCCAGAAACCTCTGTGGGTGATATTGCAAAACATGAACGACAAGTTACATACAAAGTAATTGATAGTACAATCAAAAAAATGGTATCGGCAAAAACATTCCCTCCACCTGCCATAGATAGATTGATCAAACCCATCTAGAGCTGCAACCGATTAATCGATGATCAGATTAGTTGCCAATTATTTGAATAATCAATTAATCGGCAGCGATTAATCGTTTCCTTGTTTGGCCCATTCTCCGCTCAAATGTGTTGAATACATACGTTGCTCGCAATGCCAGTATCCATGGCCCCACCCACCCTTCACTTGACTAAAGTGAATACTAGACTAAAGATAACAAGTAAAGGTTTGTGGAATCTGTTATAAGTTAGCACGGAAGAGTAGGCTGTTCAATGATAATGCCAAAAAATGGAAATATTAGCAATAAGTGGAGATAGCGATACAGCAAAAAGGTTTCAATATCAATATTGAAAACGTAATAATAATTAAGATTTCAGGTTAATTGATGGAAAGAAATTAACCGATTGATCGATCAATCCTCAGTAAAACTGGGTGATTAATCGATGATCAAAATAATAGTTACTTGCAGCCGTAATCCCACCTCATTTGGAAGGAACGTCACGTAAACACAGGGCAAGCATACAAGCTGCTTCGTTCCTCTCGTAGTCTGGTGCTTTCCCATTATGTTGTTGTTTGCGTGGTCTTAGCATGGTATCAAAAAGAATGTTAACAGCATGGGTGTTAGTGAGGTGTCCATGCGAGTTTTAGCATAGTGTTCCATGTGTTGCTAGTGTGGTTATCCTGTGGTGAATGAAGCTGCTGTTAGCAGCCCATACATGCGCCGAGATGCTGAATCGGCGCACCCTTAATTACATGTGGCTCCCATCGTTGCTGACACAACAAGGCACAACCTGACCTGACATGCACTAATTGGGCCCACAACCTCGCATCCCGGCTTCAACTATAAACATTGTGTTTGCAATGTATTGTGCAGAAGATGATTAAGTAGAGAACTCACCCTGTCACATGAAAGTGTGACAGATTGTTTGTGTCGTCTTTGCAACTTTTTTGAACCATCATCAAGACCTATGTGTGTGTGTCTGTGGAAATATTGACAGCATTTGTATGGAGTAGAGTGACGATAAGTGAATGGAAATAGTTTATAGTCATGTTTTACATAACACAGAAAGAATCACAATGAAGAGTATTGCCATTGGCAATGATACAACATCACAGACTGTGATTTTTTTCTTGTTACACAACACAATGCAAGATTTAAAATTAAAATAACGATTTCCCCCCGTGGAATTAATGATGATGAAAGAATTGAAAATGTGTGGAAGGGTGTGATGCCAATGAGTATGTGATAAAGAAAAAGCAGAGAGGGGTGATAGAAGTAAAGGGGTAATAGAGAGGTGGTGATGCGGTGATGAGTTCTTGTTGTGGTGTGCGTGTGTCTGTGTGGGTGTGAGAGAGAAGTCGAGAGTGGGAGACAGAGGTGGTGGTGCTGCTCCGGGCCACAGCGACAGGAGGAGAGAGCGGGGGGAGGAGGAGGTGGTGGCCTGCAGCTATTGTTCATGTCCTACCGGGAACAAAGGGCTGCTCTCGGGCTCCACCGTCAAGCCAGTGCAGCCTCACCGGCCCCCATGCTGCACAACACAGCCGACCTCCCCCTCCCACAACTATACTCTCACCTCTAATGTCTGTAGCCGGGTAGCGGGGCAACGGCTCTTTCTCTCCCCCCTCTCGCCCCGCGGAGCCGCGCCGGCCGTCGGGTTGTGTCGCACGGCCAGTCGAGCCCCGCTGCGTCCCTGGCCACGGAGCACACGGAAACTGCCGTCTCCACATCACGGCCCGTCAAACCTGCAGGTAATAAAGCCTCCAGTCGCGGCGGTGGCTAAGACCCGCCTTTGGGCAAACGCGGGGTCGACGCCGCCGCTCGTGGCAGCTCTTTTCGGGCTTCTTGCTTTACGAGAGGTCGGGGATTCTCCACCCGGCCCGCTAGTGTTTCCCCGATGTGCGAGCCTCGCCTGGCGACTATACCACCGTACACAAACTCCGCTGTGCTGGGGACTTGCTGTGTCGTCCTAGGCACGTTGATTGTTTAATTTTTTGGATTTTGGTTTATTTCCTGGCCGCGGTTCCCTGACGTCTTCTCATGCTCGCTTGGCATCGAACAACGACAGCTAGCAAATAGCTTAGCCGTCTGGCTAGCTAAACACACCAAGCTATCAGGATACCCCCGGTATCTATTCAAGTCCGATTGCCGTTATTCTAATCATCCGTACGTGTATACACGTACACATAACATATTGTGTTTTGTTTTGGGTGCACTGGTGCCGCTTGAGATTTATTTGAACGCTGTGTGTTGGGGGGGGGGTGTCGCTTTGCTAACGGTGTCATGTACACTGGGAGCCGTCAAAACGGTCACAGTTAACGGCTATCAGATGTGTGGTTGAAAAGCGTTTCAGTTCGAAATGGCACCGCGCTCCACCAAATTCATTATTACAAGACGACCCTTTCAAATAGTCGCATCTAACACATTTCTGCGTGAAAGGACATACGGAGAGTGTTTATACGAGCGACTGAATGGTCTAGGTTGTCGTTCCTTCTACTTTAGCCCTGATAATTTGTGCAGTTTGCTTTGTTTTGTTCCGCCTTTCTGCAACGTCAATTTTTAATTTGATGTACTTAATTGGGTTGGGTGTTTTATTTGTTTTTGGGTGCGTTCACGTGCTTTCTCTAAACGTGTTTTGATGTGAATAGGACAAGATCCATTTCGAATACAGACGTGTACTGCTTTATTTATTGGCACTATGGGCGCAGTATTCACACAGCCTTTTCAGTTGCTGTACATCACACTACACTCATGAGTTTGGCATCGTAGATATCGCATAATTTACGTAATATGGTCGTCATGAATTTGTTGAACACGGGACATTATTAATGTACTTTATTGTTCTGCACTATTTTTACATTCATATTGCACTAACTGAAGACTGCTGGCGTTAATCGGTGCTGCATTTGTTCTTGGAAATGTCCATGGTGAATAAGCAAATGACCAGGAAGTTGGAGCCTGTCATGTAGTGGCTTTCATGGAAGTTTTGAGTTCATAGTGTGGGGAAGCAACTTTGGTAAGTTGTGGATGGTCTTAAATACGGCTTGGTGACTGGTCTCTCTGTACCAAAGTCGATGCTTATTGCATGTACCATGTGCAAAAATATACTTTTCATATTGCACAATTAATTTAACTATGTGTTATATTAGACTCAGGCAGTATTTACATTTCCATATCGCAATATTGTGAGAAGAAAATATTGCCATATCCAATGTATTATTGCTGTCAAAAAAGGGTATTTTTTACTATTGGAATATTTGCAAAGACACAACTCCACAACTTGCTTAACTCCTCTCTAGTGAATTGCGGGCTTTGGGGTGGACACATGCACGCTCAGATGAGATTGAAGTTAACGGAATAGCGTCTAATGTAAAACATAACTGTATGTTTTGACGGCTTTAACGTTTAAAATCAAATCGTGGTGGTTGCAAAGTCTATAAGTCCCAGTGAAGTCCATCAAACAGGAAGAGCTCTCCTTCATTGGCATTAAAACTGATGTAAACGATAATCCTCATATTGGACATGGTGTAGTTTAATATTTTGAGTTATACTTCAGCAACTGAAGTTGTGGTTTTGCAAAATCAAATGTGATGATTTTTAGCTGCTTCTTCACCCCCGCATGGGTTTTGTCGGTCTAAATATGGTAACAAAGTACTGCTCTGCGCTAGTGTGCGTGCATACAGATATTTGATGTATCAACTAAGAACTTATTTCGATATGAATTTGTCAGTGGTGTTTTGCTACAAGTGTGTCTAGTATTACTTATCTTATCCCCATTACGCTGGCCGGCGCATAGTGCAGCAACAAAGCTTCTCCACTTGCATCTGTCTCGACTGCAAGCCGAGTCGTCGGTTGTTAACTCTGGATGACTGGAGTTGGACACCGGCTCTTTCGACCCGATTCAAATTATAATGAATTCGACCTCAGTCAGAAAGTGCTCAATTGCTCTGAACGCCTGAACATCCCGTAAGAAGGATACACAACCTGCCGGCCGGCTGGATGCGCCTCCATGGCCAACTATGCGCCCCAGCGGCGTGGGCTGACAACCGTGTCAACCATGAAATCAATCCAATCCCACCCACGGCACACCTAAACAAGCCCCCAACTCAAGTTTCCCTCCCATCCAACACGCCGCCTTGTCCGGCGGTGCACGGACAAACACAAGGGATGGCCACATTTAATCGAATTCCCAAACATATTGACACACAGCCCTTCCACACATGAGAAACCGACGCTTTGAAGAAACCGAAACCGTGTTTTTATTTTCGTTTTTCGGTCTAAAACCGAAAATCGTTCAGCCTTACCACCTACGTTTGATGATTACAGACTGCATGTCGTCTTGTTTGGTGATGTTGAGGAGCTTATTGTTTGAGATGGTCCTGGGTCAGAATATACACAGAATCTTGCATAGACTTGATGTGTGGAGAGTTTATAGATGTCGTTTTCTGTTGTAACAATAGTCTAGAATGTAATCAAATGTAATAGACTAACTGCATGCTGCCACAGCCGTTTATTTCACGGCTCGCTCTCCATCCCTCAATGGTCTGTCTTTGCACTGAGATCAAGTTGTAATTGGGTTTTGATTGGCGTAGAGTGGTGGACCGATTGGCAGTCCCATAACCCTGAGCTCTATGCAGTCCGCATCAGCAGCTGCTGATAAGCATGCGTGCACCTGACTGCTGGGCACCCTCTGTATCACTGTATGCGTGCCTTTGTCGCTGTAATAAGGCCAACTTGTCACGCAGCCAATTCCAATAGGCGCAAAAACGCTGCAGAAAATTCTTCCTTGATCTTGATCTAGCTTTCCTCCTTGTGCATGCACTCACTTTGCGCCCCACAGACCCAAAGAGGGGTGACGATCACAGCATTTAATTGACCATTTAAGTGACCAACTTTTGGCCATGTTACAAACTCGCATACCAGGTTTAATTTGAATTTGAAAGGTATTACTACTTGTCACTCTACTAGGTTACTTCTAAAGCTATGCTAACAAAGAACTGCTGTGTGCAGAATGTGCACTGTGCATGCACATAGGCATGAGGGTGAATTGTACATTATTTTTTTTAGTGTTTTGCTGCCATATACGAGTGCCTCAAAATGGATGTGATAGTGAAAAAGTTGAAACACATTTTTGGAATAGTAAAAAAAATTCTCTCATCTGTCATGGGTGTATATAATTTGAATTGCGTGGAAAAATGGTTGTCACAGAAATATTTGGTTGGTTTGAATTGAGAATAGAGCTTGAATATTTTAGTTATCGAGTATTCTGCTAAAATTTTAAATCAAATAATTGGATACATTTTTTGTCAACAAGCCTAACCCTAACCCTAATGCATATACAAGAGAAGAAAATACATTTAACAATAACATTGATAACCAAATGTATTGCATACAATTCTTTAGATGAGCAACAATTGGTTTTCATAATGTAAATGTGTGATTTTTTTTTTCTCCCCCTCTTTTATTTATTTTATCAACAGATATGCAATGATCTGAACAAGCAAGGCTACTACACCGTCGGTGCAGTTTAACGCAATTCTAGTTATCCCTAACGATAATCAGTTATCTGTAAAAGTCACAATTTTCCGCAATGAATAACGATTTGCTCGTCTGTGCTGGATATATTTAGCTTGTTGGCTCCAATCATAACGTGTATTGAAGCGGATGATGTCGGCAAAAAAAAATATGTCGGTGATGGGAAGTCTCAAGATTGTGCTGGACTGCGGTCTAACCGGCTGTGCCACAGAGGCAGCACAAATGTTGATTTGTTTATTTTTTTAAGGGGGTGCATCCAACCCTAGAACATTCTATAACCTTTGCACACAAATACAAGAAATCAGATTTGAAATTGGTGTGTGCAGGTAGGATGGGCCAGTCGCTTAATGCAAGCACAACTCAGACTTTTCAATAATCTGTTATTGGGCAGTGTATGCTAATTGCTATTTAATGCCTAGAATCGGCTGATTTAAATCTCTCCTAAATCAGTGGTGTCCTAGGATCAACAGTTGCTATGCATTTCTCACATCCTCAGAATCTTGATTGGCCTATAGGTCAAACAAGATTGATCCAAGTATTGATCCATGGCTGGCAGAATACATTCCATTACTTTGTACAGACCAACTCACCAGCCACACATTGCCAGTGAGAACACATGACAGCAGGAATTTAAAGCAAATAATTTGTTCGAAATTTTTGATTCAGGTTTACAGGCTACAGCCCCACATCCCCACGGAGCATGAACAGCTCCGTGTGTGCCGTCTGTTTTCAAAGGAACAGGTTGGCGAGCGAAGTCGGTTCACTTGTATCCATGCTAATGTTGCTAGCATGGTGTTGGCATCCCCCTATGCCCACTGCGTGTGCGCATAATTCAACGTCACGCGATGTGTGCTCATGGCACAAACTCTTACTACTATTAATACTTGTTAATCGGGATGTCCCGATCTGATCCCAATCTTTTAAACATTTTTCCAATCCAATCTCCCCACTGGCATTTTAGAAAAAATGGTATGGTCCTGCTAACCACACAAACTCAGTGGTATTTTAGTGATTTACCAGTCTTGCACAGCTTAAATATATGACCGTTATGTACACATTATGTGCCGTGGGTGATTTCATGTCTACTTTTTACACTGCTTCCCTGTGACATGTGAACTACATAATTTCCAGGTCAATTTCTACATCACCCAAAAGGTTGGCAGAGTACTGCAAAACAAACACATTTTTAAACACTATTCAACTAGTGATGCAACAGATCGCTGCTGATCTGTGACCCGTTCGGATCAGTGTTTTTGGTTCATTATGCACGTGTTCCGTGGACTGTGGAGGGTAAAAACAGCTGGCCGTCTCCGCTGCGCATGTGTATGCACAAACATGCGTTCTATGCAAAGAATTGAAAGATGGAGGGAGGAGGGGAGAGGGGAGAACAACTTTTATTACTTTAAGTTTTGTTTTTTTTGCTGCAGTTTGTGTGTGTGTGCAGGGGTGCGTGTGATTTCTGCTTGATTGCAGGTCATAATAAATCACATTATATAAATATAAAATTTCAGCCTTAATTCAATATAATTTTGAGAGCATCATATGCAATTATGCATGATCAATTGAAAATACATAACAATGTTATTCATATATTTGAAACAAAAAAACGTTAAGTTGTTCTGTTAAAAGCAGGTTATCCGAAGTTTATTTCAATTCAACAATTTTGAATAAATTAATTTTGAATAAATAAATTAATAATTAATTGTTTTTGTCTTCTATTTTTTTCCCCCGCAATGACCAATTATTTACACAGCAGATTATTACTAATGAATGACATAATCAGATTGGGGATTGGCTGATCACAATGTTTTTTTTTTTTCTGCTCAAAATAGATGATATCCTAATGAGTGTTGGAAAGCCCATAACAAAACTGTAATAGTAATATAGTAATATTTGATCGAGGTTAAAATGCCTCTCCTGTGTGCTACCGTAATATTAACTTGTGGGGCTTAAATGAAGGCTACTGGTTAATCAATGAACGGCAGACTATCATCAAATAATGCATTAACAGAATCTTGACTTCCTTTTGAGAAAAGTGATATGATTGTACCTGCCAATGTATGACCAATGCATGGTAATGAACATGATCTGAATCTTCAGTTACATCATCTTGCTTGGCTTGAATATTTTAAGAAGTTGACTAATTCTATTTTGAAATGCCTCTAGCTTCTAATCCCGATCGATCAATTTCCAGCACGACTTTGTCAACGACACTAAACAATACCATTGATTTCCGTCATGACAACATCACGCAGGATGGATAAAGTAGGGAGAGGACCGCAATTGAACGGTCATGATGCTAAAGTCAAAACAGCCAGCCAATGTCCATTAAACAGTAATTACGATGCTTGCCAATTTTAGAACTGATTTGATCAGGTAAAGCGTGACATTCTAGAACTGCCGTTAATGTTCAATAACCGTGTGTTGACACTCGACAGTGAGCGAGGAAAGCTAGCGAGTGAGACGAGTTGTAAGAAGAGAGAAGAGCTGATGCTCCCTGTGGAGAGGATGTGGGCTGTGGCTGATGTGATTGTGACGAGCCGTCATTAGCCACCACCGGGCGAGCAAGCCCCGGCTAATGGGAGCTCTCACCAACTAATGGACACATAACTATTGATTATTTATTTATCTCTCGTTTTGTTTTCCTCCGCTGCGCGGGCCCCTCCCTCTCTCACACCGCCATCCCCCCGGCACGCGCAAACACCAGTTATTGCGCATATTCAGCGGCTGGGAATCTTGAGCTTCGTGGGGGTCATAGGGTTTCTAGGATAGTACTATGGCTGCTTCTAGGATAGTACTATGGCTGCAAGTAGATTTTTGCAAAAAATGTAAACCTCGATTTTGCTTCCAAAAACCCAAATTTTCATTTTTTTTTTGTCGTTTTTCACCCCCCCACCCCACAAACTGACAATGTTGGATGCTCAAGTCAACAACACTAATATACACTTTGGATTATTATAATCTATTAAAAAAGTATTTATCAAAACGTATGAATAAACACTAAATATTTGAGGATTCAAGATTAATATTATGAAAACAGTTTAGTTTGTTTGGTAAATTAAAATCCAGAGCTTTTGAGAGGCTGAGATTTTTGCTACGAATGATGGATTTTCACCGCTCACAATTTTTGATCAGTTCAGCAAGTTCAATGTTTCCAGTTCTTTAAATAAATACAATATCCACCTGTCCGTGGGGTTTAATTAAAGTTATCAATACTGTTCTTCATGTAGTCAAGGAATCGGCACATTGTTAATGTTATTTGACAATGTTTCTGACGCCCAAACCCTCGTAGTTCAGTAAGAATGATTCGTTTCTGTGGGACACATCGCCTACACAGCCAAATCGAGACGCGGTCTCCTAACACAGTTGGAATAAGTTTAAAAATATTCTGTAACGGTCTTCGTGCATCTAAGTTCCCCCCACCCAACACGCCGTCTGCGCCGGTCCATGGACAGCCACACTTTGAAGAAACCGAAATCGCGTTGTTTTTATTTTCGGTTTTCGGTCTAAAACCGAAAATCGTTCAGCCTTAGCTGAACGATTGGATATATGTATTGGATATATGTATTTTTACACTAACTAGAGTGACTCGAGTGGTCCATTATTATAACATTATAGCTTATTACTATGGCTGGGAAATATTGAAAAAAAAAAAAATCTCGATAAGTGTTAGCTATATCTCGATATACTATATGTATCTC
>OMKY01215278.1:0-14269 GCA_900302395.1 Bregmaceros cantori | reverse complement strand
AGTGACTGAACTGAAGTGGAGTCCTGAACATGGACGAACAAGGAATGGGTCGCTAACTAGTAGGGGACCTAGCGACCCTAAATCAGGCCCTACGTTGGTGTTTGTTACTAGGCCCGGTACCACCGAAGCACCACGACCACTTTTGGTCCGATGAAGCGGCGGGTCAGCCTCTGGTGCGTCGCCTTCAGGTTCGGTGTGTGTAACGGAATAGTTACTTTTACTAGTAACTAGTTACTTTTGTGGAGTAACTCAGTTAGTAACTCAGTTACTTTTTAGGAGAAGTAACTAGTAACTGTAACTAATTACTTTTTGCCCAACACTGGACATGAATGACTTTGGCAGTGGCATGTCAATTAATAGCACATTTTCCCCACTGTGTGAAATGTTGTACTCCGTTCTTTAACATTTATCCGTCGTGGGACTGGGGCAGTGTGTTGGACTTCCACTGCTAAGTCAGCCCCATTCATAGTCCTCTGCATGTGGCTTAGATCACAGCACAGTCACACAAGCTGTCTGTCCTCCTGCCTGGTGTGCAGGGACCATGTGTGCTTTATTGCTCATGATTTTTTGGTGAATAATTACAAATAGGGAGAGTTGGTAGTACAGCCTCCTACCACCTCCTATGCCATGGTGTTGTATGAATAACACTGCGATTGCAGAACATTGTATGATGGACAGCTATCTAGGTTGGATAAGGTACTGGGCTGCAGGGGCTACGTTGTATCCACACAATCCAATCCCGGTTCTCACAGTGTCATATCTGGGACAGTACCGGATATATGGGACTCCACGCAGAATACCTGACTACTAGTAAATAAATTGTCTCCACACTACATGAAATCTGTGGACACATGTCAGCATGTCACGCGATTTGCTAATAAGAACACCTGTGACCTCACTGCTCAGACCATTACATCAACAGTTCACATCATATTACAAATATTATCATCTGCTTGTGAAAGTTTTGGTTTTTGGAATTCATTTTTGTAATTTCCCATGAGATTATTGTTTCTGTCTCATAGTTTTGCATTTTACTGTTCTATTTTTGCCACGAGCGTCGTCCTGTCAGTTGATTGGCAGCGTTAATGTGAAAGTGGGACGAGCGAGAGGGGACGAGCGGATGCTATATGACCATTAGGGAAAGCGATCCCTGTGTGTTTCTACCGGAATTTGTTGCCACATGTTTCGGCGCTCTGGTATTCAATTTGAGTCTAGGAATGGATGCCGTTAGATCGGATACCTGCTGTAAACGGCATAAGTATCTGTTCCAAATAGGTGGAAGGGAAGGCGCATGTTAGGACTCGTGGAGCTGAAAGAATTGAATATCGACCACTGTGTTAATTCTTCACAAACAGAGAGGGGGAGATAGGGCGCCGTGCAGAGCACTAGTCCAGCGGGTGGCCGTGTGTGGTTCTCCGCCAGGAGAGCAGTGGGAGAGTGCGGGGGAGCTGTGCTGCTCTTGCCTGAGGCTGCCAGCTCCAAACACATACCCCCCTGCTCCCACACACCGGACGAGTGGCCGTCCGCATGGGGCAGTTCACTGATCACGGCAAGAGAACAAGCATAGCTGGTGACACTCGCTTTTTATTATTTGATTGAATGGACAGGTTGCAAGCGAGGACAGAGAGAGATGATGAGGTGCGGGGAGCCAGAGAGGGATAGGTGAAGGCTTTATGCACAGCCGCACCGCTTTTCAATACGAAGTTCAATTCATCTCCCACGGCCCACCGCCTGACTCGTTTCTGAGTCCCCCTCCTGCGCATGTCTGCCGCGAGATTCCATACCCCTTCTCCTCTCATCCACTTACATGGCATTTTCGTGTCTTTCACTGTCGAAACAAGCGGCAACGAATTCCGGTAGAAACGCACCGCAAGCAAATATAATGCTTGCGTCATTTCGTGGAAGTGAGGGTCTGGGACCAAATTTGGACACCCCCTCTCGTGCAGATCTGGAATGTTACATGTTAATTACTCTGTCATTGTATTAGTATAATAATATTATACTAATAATAATAATTTGAACATTCAATGACTTGACGCACAGAACCACTTTGTGATGCATACCTTATTCTGTCATGTTGTGGTGGTTAACGGAAGTAATGGCTTGAGCAGCAGGTGTCTAACCCGCTGCGCCACTGGGCCAGCCGCCCTTACCAATGTCTCATGCTTTCGGTCATTATAATATTGTGCTTACTATATTAAATTCTAGCTTTCAAGCTTTTGCGCTCAGCGTCAACAAATTGTTCCATTTTGTACTGATTTCCACTTTGTCTCCATTGTCATATTCCACATGATATGATCATGGCGATGCACTGCTTGCATTGAGAGCCAGTAACAAGTTAACCATTGGCATGGCCAACTTGCCTTTTTAAATAACAGGGTTAGAGTGGATGGCCTGCTGCGCTAATGTCCACATCACACTGCTCCAATTGGTTTAGGACACCATACTTTTTGGGGCAAGTAGCAGTAAATTAATTCTCTGGCCCATTTTGTACGATAGATGATCTTTTGTCTCTAAAAGGCTCACCATATTGTGTACTTAAAGCACAGGTTTCTGCAATTCATCCAGCGATCCTATCACACGTTCGGATTGTAAGGTACTTGATGCACACGTCTGTTTTTCTGTGGCTCAAAATTGTGGATGGTTGACCTGGAGTATTTCTCTGACTCCTAGGGTGGGGTGGGTGTTCCATTCTTTTTAGCTATGACATTGTTTCGACCTATATCATCTCATTCATGAATATAAATGATTTCACCCCACGCCCCCCTCTAAACAAAAGCCAAAAAGAAACTCTGCTGTGCCTGGGTGATGGGTGTCCATCAATCTGTAGAGATGATTTGTTCAATGGACAAATATCTGCTTTTCAAAAGAAAATGTATTTAACTAGGAGTTTATGTCAATGCGCTGCTGACCAACAGCCAATCGCACACACCCATCCAAGAATGTTTCTAGCTGAAACATGCACACGCTCACACGCACGCTAAAATGCATTTGTTGCCAAAACGCCTCGGAAACACATTTTTACTGCCAGATGTCTAAAGATATATTTTTAGAATGTTGGGAAATTTTCCTGAAACTAGAGATCCTCTTCTCTAGTTGTTGTCTTCAGATATGTTTTGTGGAGAATATTTGGTGGACTTTCAAACCTCTGTGCAAATAATATGTTGGTTGGTGCGTAAAGATGGAAATGGAAAAAGAAATCATCCACCCCATTGTCATTCTGTGCTGGTCTGACGCTAATGCTATGCCTTTTCATCAACCTTGCCTTTTAAAAACTCTTCTGCCTTCACACATGTTCAGGGTACATCATGTAACAAATGTTGTCACTACTATCACTAGGTCAGTTTAATATATTTGGATGCTCTTTTTAGGTTGTGCAGGTGGGTGCTTGTAAAATGTGAACTAAACATGTATCTTAGATGATGGTTTGTTGCAATTACTCGGCCATTTGACATTTAGCTATTATTTTGTAGGTTGCACAGATGCAGTGCATCAAACACATCCAATATCTTTTAAATGAAAACCGACAGTCTGTTAATAATATTTAGGACGTATTTAAAGCTATAGTATTTTGGCAGCCCAACAGCGGTCACAGGGGCGTTCTAAACGGTTAAATCACCAGTTGTGAGCATGGTCCCAGTGGAGCGCATGCAAAGCATCGTGTGTATGAGTGAGAGGGTGGAGGAGACAATGGGTAGCTGCGTGGTGGGGTGAAGAGGTCGTGACCTCCCATGGATAGCCTTTTAGCCTTTATGGTGCAGCCAGACCATAACACCAGGTCAAGAGGTGTCTGCTCTCCCTGCCCCACTGCCTTGGGTCTCATCCCGCACTTATTTCCAGGTCACTGATTTGATTTAATATTATGGTGCATAACAATTGGGGGTGGCAACATTGGTTTTTAGGTTTTCCATCTCGCACATATTGTGAACATTTTTAACTTAAGAAGTTGCGTTTAATCAATAATTTTGGTGCCTACAAAGTGTTGTGCTAACCGGTTTCTATGTACAACCCCTGGCAAAAAGTTTGGAATCGCCTCTCATGGAGCATCCTTTCAACTGATTGGATCAGAAAATGGTCAAATTGTCAACATAAACTTAAGTAGGCATGAAAAGGCACTGGCTGCCATCTCCAAGCACCTAAAGCAAATTTGTTTTTCATGATTCCATATTTTTTTCCTTGTAGTTGAGTAATTCCATATTTTCTAAAGTGTAACTAATACTTACTAACCAAATTGTTTTACTTGATCTATTTTAGTGTTTCTTAAAGCCGGTTGCCCTTTGAAATTTAGTTCAGTTTTTGGTTGAGTCTGTGATCTATCTTTTTTTTTCTACAAAATTAAAGCAACTGAATTAACATTTACTACTTTTTGCATGTTCGTGACTCGACAAGCCCACTGTTTGGGAGGTTATTCCTTGCTGATGTTGTTAAAGTAAATTAATTGGCAAGATGAATTAATCATACCCTTCCTGGACATTTTAATATATCACAATAAACCCCCTTTTTAAATCAAGAATGTCTAAGAACAAGTTCTGTGGAGATCTTTTGTTCTCATTTTCACTTTTCTACAGCAAAATATTAAATTAATTATTGACCTGTGAGCTCCTCATTCAAAACCGATCTGCAAATCAAGCAAAATGAACCCTCATTGTGTTTCACAGATAAATCAAATAACCCCTTTTCCTGATGTGGACATTGTCTTTGTACTAAAAAAAGCCCTGTATTACACTTTGAAATTCCACAGCCAATGTTGACTTTTTGCTGGAATTTCTCTGTATGAAGCAGGGCTTAAAATTAACGGCGACCCGTCGTCCCGGGGACGCAATTAATTAACATGGGGACGAACAATTTTTGGCCTCGGGACGATGAAACTACAGACACCACCCCCAACTACAGGCACAGCCCCGCTACTCGGCGCGGGGCTGTGCTTGCGCAGGGCACAGTGCAGGCCAACCACGGGGCGTGATACAACTCCCCCCGCGCGCAGAGTAGCGGACAAGCGGGCTGACGGCGCCGAGCACAGAGTCGCGCCGGTCCATGCTACCGCGCCTCGCAGCTTTAAACCGAGCCAGAAGGGGGTTGGGGGGGCTTGATTCGCGCTCCGTGGTTCCCCGAGAAAAGTGCGGCCGGACGAGATTGTCATGCGACGGTTCAAAATGTTTTTCGGGACGGTTGTGAAAAAAGTTAATTTTAACCCCTGGTATGAGGCATTCGCTGCAATGCTCTGCTAGACTCCATGCTCTACATATGGGTGCATTTTATATAGTCATCCCCAAGCAATAAACATCTGCAAATGCACGATGTGATGAGATAGTTAGGCTTTCTTTTGTTCGACTGTTGTTGCGTTGATTGCCTGAACACGTTGTCATTATTATTACCTGTGCCGGGGCTGCGCCGTGAAGGTTTTTGGTCGCGTCGGTTTGTTGCCAGGATAACTGGTCGCAGTGGATGCTGGGAAATGTAGTCGGCATGTTCGCCAGTGGCGTCCATTGCAATCACACTACTCGACGGGCACTTGCATTGATAATGGCTTGCCACACATTCTGCTAGCACTAAAAATACTCATTTTTTTTGTACCACTACGTCACAGGTTTGCAGTCTCTGAGTGCTTCTAGTAGTATCTTGTATATTGTATGTATAGTACAGCTTCTAGAATAGTCTCCCAATAAGCTATTCAAAGGTTGTTCTAAAATATCGATTGGCCCACACCAGCCTGTAGCCATATGTGATCAGGCTGGCTGGTAAGAGGTACCGAGCTATAGGTGGAGGGTGACGCTCTGAGTTGGAGGCTTGCAGACAGATAGTGTTGAATACAATTATTTCAAATCGAGTGAGCCCGCAGCTGCAGAAACCAGAAACACACTTCCAATGTTTCCTAATGTTTGCGCAGAAATAGGTCGGGCTGCCCACTGCCCAGACACAAGCGCACACACAAATAACCACAAGCTGTTTTGGTAAATGTGGCCTGTAGATGTATTTATTGTAGATGAGACGTGACTTTTATTTTCAATACAATCTCAGAAAAGATGTGCACGTGATGTGTGTGTGTGTGTGTGTGTTTGTTCGTACACAATGTGATGCAGGCAGCCAGTGGGTAGAGGCTTACATTTGTTAAATGTGATAAACACCAACTAACATTATGTCTCTCACATGGGAACGACAATGGTGGAATGCAATGGATAATGTTGTGGAATAAATCCAATAACAATTGTTTAATAAATAATTTATGTTTGAATTACATTTTTAGCAGAGCCTGGGATAAACTAGACACTGATTTAAATCGATAACAATATGATCGTCGATCCCGGTCATTACATGTCACGGTTTGATAAACGTTGTATGGTCATCAAAATTGTCGGTACCAAATTGGGAGAGTCTTGAAGTTGGTCTAAAATGTTTCTCATAATGCTCCAAAACAGCATAACATTTTACTTCCTTCAAGAACTCCATTAGGCTCTTCCATGCTAATACTAAAATGCATATGTTTGTGCGGTGGAGGTAGTGAGATGTCAAAAAGATTGCAATAATAATGTTTCAGGTCGATAATCATTTAGATTTAAAAAAAGATTAATCAGTTAATCAAAAAAAATCATCGCTATGCACTGCATCGCCACCTGTATTTTGTGTCTTTCAGCACCTTGCACTTTACTCACTTATAACATATATATATTTTTATTGGTGACTTCTTTTGGATGTTGACCGCTTTGTCTTTTACTGTATTAATCCTTCATTTATTTTTAGCATTGTTGTACATTTTAGTATTTTATTGTTGTGCAGTACGGCTCTGGTTATCTGTTGGTCCATGTCTTGTCTGTAAAGGATGATGTTCATAGTGCACTTTGGACAAGATGCATTTCTTTGCATCAACACAGGTTCAACTCCGTACACCTTAAGAAGGCCTGGTGCATTCAGCAACTCAAAGGAAAACGCCACCAAAATGTCATACTGGAATGTCTTTTTGTTAAAGTTTTTTTATTTGGGATTTTTGTGTTTTTATCCACACAGTTGATAAAACTGCACTGCAGTGCATTACTGTGAATTGAAGCAATCTCACATTGCTGCATGTGCTGTGAACTAAGCCACAAGCACAAGACTATGGGCCAGTTGGGACTTGATGTAGTGGCCTAACCGATTGCGACACACGGAGCCTGCCACCATTGACTTTGTTTCAGTGTGGTTGATATGCAGAGAGAGGGAGAGAGAAGCATTTGGTGAATGTTAAAACCTAATTTCCACTTGAAATTATTGCAAGCTGTTGATTTGAAATACAAGTTTTATTTTTATTTTTATTCTAAGATATAGTAAAGATTATTACTGTCAGAACTTCTGTAAATGTGTGACTGAAAATGCTCAGCAATTTGAACGTCGGAGAAGAGATTTTGACTGCCGATGGCTTACCTGCATTGTCCCTCTGTGCGTTCCAGGCTGTTCGTCCAAGTCTTTCAAGCTGTACTCCCCCAAGGAGCCTCCCAACGGTAGCGCCTTCCCCCCCTTCCACCCCGGCACCATGCTGGACAGAGACGTCGGGTAAGTGCTTAAAATACATTTGTAGAAAAGATTAAAAATTAACGCAATTTGTCCGAGAAAGACGAGATCCTCTTGCCAATTAGATCTCTAAGGCCTGGGCTTCCACTTCCACTTGGGTATTTTGTTTCAGTCCACCAACTTAAGAGCTTTTATTTACATTTGGTTGTTGAGCTGATATGTTCTATATTTATACTCTGTTCGTCTGCTGCATATATGTGAATTCTAAGATGATAGATAATTACAGATAATTGATTGGCTTTAGAACATATCATTAGCCTTTTTATACAAGTCATAGATAGCTATAGAGTTAAAAGTTGCGGGTTAACCCTTACCCCTGGCCCTAATGTGACTGGACTACTTCTGTGACTAAATTACCTGGTCCCATGCCACCAAGTCGTCGTTCTCTGGAGATATACCAAAATATTTCTCGATATCATAAAACCTCTTGAGAATTTGTAAATATTGACTTATTGCCCACCAAATGATTCCGTATTTTTATTTTGCCGTCTAGTAGGAGAGGCAAAATCCTGTTGGTCGTTGAGTGGTAGAACATGCAGCAGTGCTGTTGTTTTCAACAATATAAATATGACACCACCATTTCACTTAGTGCTCATATAACATGAAGCATGGTGTGCGTAATGCATGCTCACAGATACACAAACACTTTCACTCACTTTCGTACATCACATTTCAGACCTCCACACTTTTCAATATTTATTTCAATATATTTCAATATTTTTAGCAGTTATTGAAAGCTGTGTTTCTGTGGGCGTGAGCGGAGGAATGGAATCTCTTCATTCTGGTGCATATTAGGTCCAATAACTCCATGATCATTACAGAATGAAAACCACCATCACCACTTGAGTGTTTTATGTTGGTGCCTTGTTTTTTGGTCATGCTGTTACCAAAGCTACCCTGCATCATGCTGCACCATATTACCTGGCAGCGCCAAAAGAAGCTAATGGTTAATAAAGTGATAAAATAAAATCGAAATGATGCCTTGACCAATTTTTGAAATCATAAAGGTATGTAGTGATATTTGGGGGACAAGGAACTGACCCCTACCCCCCTGGTTAGAAATGAGGAAGATCCGAGAATGCGGATTATATTTGCACCGGTAACGATCAATGGCATGTTTCAAAAATACTTTCGAAATACATAAGGAATTTAATATAGACCTACGCAAAACATGTGTAACACACATGACATTTGATGTCTGGGAGAGAAGACTGTATGTCTCTATTATTATAATATTGTCATTGACTTCCATTTAATGATCAAGCACCATACAAGTCTCTCATGCAAATAACCTGGGTGCTTTCAAACTGTTGATAGTGATAGCGGTCCTCAAGCACTAGGGCTGCAACTAACGAATATTTTAGTAATCGATTATTCTAACGGCATGTTTCGATTCAAATCGATTATTCGCGAAAAAAAATCTTGAGTTAAGTAGCAATCATGAATATACAAAAGAAAATAAGACATTTCACTGAATAATGAATGTCCACGTAATTTACTTTTTCATTAATGAATACTTTTATTTCAACTCAGGGAAAAAAAATAGGTAGAACTTGTAAGCAAGTAATAAAAAATACATTTTTTTATTATCGATAGTTAGTTACTAACTTACTACTCTACCCCAATATCATCAACAACAAAATATTTAAGAGTTATTAAAGTGTTAGTTTTTTAAAAATAATTTTCCTCCAATCGATATAACTTTTTATAATTTTCTAATCTATGAGTTACTCGGCTACCGGTTGATGGAAAATGCATGCGACTCAAAGGAAACTGATTTAAAATCACCTAAATCAATGAAATATTTACCCATTCTCACAACTCTAGTGTGCATTTTAATTAAACTATTAATACTGTATTCATGTAGTCAAGGAATGGGCACATGTGACCCGAATGTGAATCGTCGAACAGCAGTCCTTACGTGTCATTCACAAACCCTCGATCCGTCCGTGAATGACACGTATAGCCACCGTGTTTACGGTCTGCCTGCTGCCTTGTACACGGAGAAGGAACAACGTTTAGAGGATTCTAACAGCCTTTTGCTGACCATGGATTGTGGATTATCATTGAGTCATGAGTCCATCATTGGAGATTTGCGCCAACACCGCGTTTATTTTGAATGCAATATTGGTCTTTTTTTTTTTTTTTGCGGACACAAACACTGATGTGTCCGTGTGAATGTGATTGTTGTGTGATGTTTCAATGAGTCCACAGCCCAAACACATGCAATAAACCTAATACAATCATTCCGCTCCGGGTCGGGACCACAATGTTTTTAAATGATTCGGCTGCACCAGACCGGCGGGGAGGAACGGGGCTGCTGCTCACACAACGCGAACGAGGATTGAGAAATTGTCGCCACAAAGACCCTCAAAAAAAGGCGATTACTCAAAGCACAAAAAGATATTCGAGTGTCCCATTCGATCAGAGTACTCGATTTAGTTCGGATAATCGTTTCAGCTCTATCAAGCACCAATGTTTGTCGGAAGCCATGCCAAAAATACTGGTATTCAATGTACATTCTTTCCAACAGCTTTTATAGTCATTCTTCCAGTTGCAACATGGCAAACTCTATCTTTTCATACATCTGGCCCTAATTTTATTTCCGCCAATGTTGAACTATAATAAATATTCCAAATTTAGTGTGATAGTTTGGTAATTCATGATTACATTTTTAATGCTGTATTGAATTTCCATTAAAATTTCCAGGCATGCATTTTACAACCAAAATCTAATTGCGGCACAAGTATATCCACCAACCATTGTCTGTGCGTGATTT
Source organism: Bregmaceros cantori (assembly GCA_900302395.1). NCBI lineage: Eukaryota > Metazoa > Chordata > Actinopteri > Gadiformes > Bregmacerotidae > Bregmaceros > Bregmaceros cantori. Next base: position 3,948 of record OMKY01215278.1, on the reverse strand, counting down.
TGTGTGTGCACAGTCTGTTTTAATGTTGTTGTGTCGGCATGTGGCTAGACTGGAGCAGTAAATTAGTCTCTTGCTGACTCAAGTGTTGGAGCGAGCTAAAAACCCCTGTGCTTGGTGTATAGCTTGTAGCTGGTTGTTATGTGACACACAGCTCCATCACTGTCGATACTGTTTATTAATCTACCTTTCTAAATAGGATTCAAAATTTGAATTATTTTAGAAAATCTAATGGAAAATCACTTCAATATATTTAGCTAATTCGATGTCGGGGATGCTACGATTTAAAAATTTCACATTGTGATCATCATGGACCCAAAAATCACAATGTACGACATAATCATGTTCAGCACAGTTGACTTAATCCACAGCAATGTCCTGTACACTAGCAGCCACTTTGAATTCCACCTATTCCTGTACACCTTTTTTAAAGCTTGAACTCCGCTAGTTTTGAACCACAGCCAAAACCCCTGTGTGCATCTGATTTAATGCTTCAACATTTTATTTGGAATGGGTCAGGATGAATTAAGGGATTTCAATAGGCCGGCGGGCCAAAATAAGAGGTGGTTGATATACTTTTATAATGTAGTTCCACTGTTGAGAGAAAATGGGGACACTGGTCTTTTTGAAGGCCGTTTAACCCACCAAGAATAGACTTGCGCTGCCCAACCTTTTTTTTGTATTACCATAGTGAGACCGTGTTTTGGTCCTGCTTTGTGCACTACCATACCTTAATGCTGAGCGGTACTGAAAAGAGCTTATGGTAGGAGTGGGAACCTTTGGTCACCTCACGATTCGATTACGATTCGGAGGGAACGATTTGATTATGAAACTCTTATTGATGCATTTTTAAATTTATGTATATTCATGCACTTTTTTTTGTCTCACCGAATGAGCAATCGTCACTTGCACTTAAAACAAACAGCATTTTTACTAAGAAACAGATAGTTGAAATAATTTCCATAATATTTTATTTTTTTCTATTCAATTTTTTTTAAACTTACATTCAGGATGGTTTCATACTGCATTATGCGTTGAACAGCAACAATTTAAAGCAAATAATTTGTTAGAAATTATTTGATTCTGTTTTTGTTTTATATCTTACAGATTCAAGTATTCAGGAAAAAGGTGATCAGTGGTATCATGACGTGCCAGATTATTTTTTTTTGTATTGCAAATACAAAGTTAGAACAGACACGCTTCAGCCGACAAGTGACATAGTACAATTCAACTTCATGGGCCAGCGTAGCGATCGAGTACACGCATCTGGAAAAAATGTAGTCGCGAGGCTCTCTCTTCGACTAGACACACATGGAGCAGGAACCTCTCCATGCGTGCCGCCTGCTTTCAAAAATTTAGGGGCGGGTCGGCGAGCGAAGGGAGTTCGTTTGCTCATCCATGCTAATGTTGTTAGCATGGATAGCTTGCCCCTATGGGCTGTTCACTGCGCGTGCGCATAATCCTACATCACACACTGAGCTCATGACACACAGAGCGCAGCCCACTGCGTGAGCACTCAATACGGACCGTTCTGCGATATTAGTTCCGTTTTTCTGGCCATTTTTAAATAATCAATTTAGGATGTTTAATAGATTAATCGGCTCGGTCATGGCCGAATCACGATTAATCTAAGAATTGGAAAATCCCCTCACCTCTATCTTATGGTTAAACAATTTAATGATGGATAAAGTTAGTAATATTTATCAAATTCGGACATGCACAGGTGTGCATGTAACTGGTGATGTGTGCATGGGCACATTTCTTTTTTCTTTTTTTGTGGCTTCAGCACAGTTTTTCATCTTCATTGGATAGGATTAATCGGAAACTGGTCTGAAGAGATCGGGGTAGACATTTCAGACAAGCAGTCAAGGAGAGGAGTACTGCGTTCACTCCGGCCCTGCGGACGCTGCGGTAGACGCAGCGCCATTAACATGAATGGGGGCAGTGTTGCCGCCGGTAATCACTTTTTTCCCCCCTCAGATATTGGTGCATTTTTTCAACATAAAAAGGCTTGGCGCTGAAAGGGTTAACGTCTATCCCACAAGACCAGTGCTCATAGCGGCTACACACCAGGCTTGCATGTCACCTCACTGTTAACTCACATAGTGCTGGTGCATCTTGAGCATAGCATGTGGCATGCCTACTTTTACTTTACTCCTGTCACTGCTAGAAGTTGAGCAAACCACTCTTTTTTTGTGTCGTTACAATGGTTAGTCAACTAATTGTTTGGCTCTTAAGAATGGCCAAAATATTGCAGAAATTATGTGTGTGAAGTGCAATTAATTTATACATTATTGTTTTGATTGTTTTTTTTTTGTTCATAATCATGTTTTGGTTGTATTTTTATTATTTTGTATTAATATTAAATCTGTGTGGAAGAATTGAAGGTAGCCTTACTGTGTGTACAAACCAAACGCGAACTGGGCGAAAAAAAATTGCGTTGGAAGCTTGTAACGCGCTGCACCATTTTATTTTTATAGCGACATGTTTTGAGTGGCAAGAGCGAAACCGCGCAAGCGGCAAAATTGTAGTTTCCCACTCTCCAGCTCTTAGATCGAGTAGTGAATATACAATACAACACAATGATGTATTAATACAATTAATTTGTGCGTAGCAAGGGTTAAAAAATTTTTTTTCACAACCGTCCCGAAACAGTCCCGAAAAACATTTTGAATCGTCCCAAATTTTCTGCATTTTTTTTTTGTTGTCTTACTGATAAATGAATCGGGAAGTATGAATACATTAAGTTGTTAAAATAAAGCTGCATGGTTTTGCCCCAACATAAAAATGTTTTTTTTCTACCTTGCGGTTTTCTAGTTGCGTTTAGTAGAGTGGACTGATTGGACAAGATTATCCATGCATTAAATAATCGTACAGACTCTTGATTGCAATACAAATGTTTTATTAACAATCTGAGGATGTAAATACATTTACAATAAATATGAGAATTCATTGACTAGTATAGTAAAAACGGTAGTACTCTGTAACGGCAATAGGGTTGAACATTTTAGTAATCCGTTAGTCGTAATTTACTCATTGAAAATTGTAATCCGTAACGTAATCCCGTTGCCCAATTTTAAAAGTAACGTAACGGATTACTTTCAAATCGATTCAATAAAATCAAGTCGATTTTAAGTCATATTTATATTTTAAATGTACATAACAAAAAAATAGTTGTTTAAGTTCAAGTCAAATTAAAGGATATAAAACATACTTTTCTGTTTTCACATGTTTGAGCAAACAGAACAAATAAAAAATATGTTTTTTCGAGTCGACTCAAGAAAAATAAAAGCCTCCCGAAATAACACCAGTATTCCACATGGCAGAACCGCTACAATACACTTGCCACACAGGGCATTTCAACGCGATGGGTATCCGATCTAACACCAATCGTATAGCTTGACGTTCCCCTGCACTATTGCTGGATGTATCTGTGTGCGACACGGACACTGGAACAACAGATGCCTTGGCTTTGCGCATGATGACAATCTCATCCGGCCGCACTACGGAGCGCGAGGGTCCCCCCCCCTTCTGGCCCGGTTTAAAGCTGCGAGGAACGTGGTAGCATGGACTGGCGCGACTCTGTGCTTGGCGGCAGCTCGCTTGTTCGCTGTTCCCGCGGCTTGCAGCTTTAAACCGGGCCAGGCCTGGGGGAAGGGGGGGGTTGTATCGCGCCCCGCGGTTGGCCTGCTCTGTGCTTGCGCACCCTGTGCTGGCCAGTGAATTTTTCTTTCATCGTCCTGGGGGTGTCCCGAGGCCAAAAATTGTTTGTCCCCATGTTAATTAATTGCGTCCCCGTTAATTTTAAGCCCTGCTACCTAGACTGTAAAACATATGGACATCACGGTACAGCCATGATGATGTCATGCACGCTGCGTCTACTTATATACAGTCTATGCCTCTAACACATTATCATATTATAATATAGGTTAATATACCTTGAGGGTGTAT
>OMKY01215276.1:17066-28499 GCA_900302395.1 Bregmaceros cantori | reverse complement strand
GGTGAGTGAGTTTCGTAAGCAAGGACGATGTGTATGAGTTTAAGTGGGGAGGAAGTAATGGTTGTAAAATGACATCAGGGGGTGCTGTGGGATAAGCTTCACACACACAACGCATGATAGGTTGGATTCAGATCACGTGGGCGCGTGGAGTCCCCAGCATCCATTGGGAGCAGCATAGGCTGGTAGACATCCTTACCTAAAGAGATGTGCAACACGAGACAGTACATAAGCATTTAATTGCCTACGGTAAATGGTTGTGCAGCCTATTACTGTCGGTTCAATTACTGTGCATTGAAGAATTTGAATATGTCCATTTCATACCTGTTACATTTGTATGTTCACTTTTTAGAATGTATGTTGTATGCTCTTCTAATTGCAATGTTCACTGTAGTGTCGAATGTGTTAAAAAATGTCATGTGTATATTGCTTGTATGTGAATTGTGGCGAATAAAGCTTTTGATGTGGAGGAGAAGCTTCATTTTAATTCCATTGGTGTTCATTTGAGCCGTCTTTAATTAATATTTGTCTCCATGGACTAATAACTCTACAGAAATGTGTATTACTTTTTTGCTAGCTGCTTTTACAATTATTATTATTATTATGACATGTTCACTGGAGAGTTGTGTGTCCAAATTCTAATTCCATGTATGTACATTGCTAACATGGTAAAATAAAGCTGACTCTGATACAGAGTATTCGTATGCCTGCTTATCTGGCCATATGTGTGAAATTGAATTTAATAATTTAATTAGTAATTAAGATACTAAAACAATAATGATTAGTCGCAGAGATTGTGAAATTGATTTAACTTTTCTAAGCGCAGTTTTTTCCCCTGGTTGGATCTGAGTCATTTTCAACTTAGCATGGCTTGGTTGACAAAAAAAAGAAATTAAAATAAAACATGGATAGTTTCACTCTGAATCACACTATGTTATTGTCTTTACAGCAATGTTTGGGCAAAGTTGTGCAGAACAGAAGACTATGCTTTTTATTCATTTATGATCAGCGTGTGTATGTGTGTGAGTGTGTGTGTGTGTGTGTGTGTGTGTGTGTGTGTGTGCAGGGTTGGGAGTGGTTACTTTTGGATAACTTTCGAGAAACGTCTTATTGCTACCAAATAATTTGCTATACACGGCAGCTATTCAACTCATTACATGACCAGAATTCATCCTGAATTAAATAAATGACGTACAACCAAAAACACATTATTTGCCCTATGATTTCATTTAGATTATAATATTACACTGTATTAAGTAATACAAAAGTAATCCAATATACAAACATTTTTTTTACATATTTGATCAAATAATTTTAATCAATGGCTTCAAGTGTTTCGAACGTTTTAATGTATTCAATTCAGGGTGGTCTCAGGCTATATGACTTGAGCACCTGCAGTGTATGGCAAATTATTTTGTAGAAATAAAACATTTCTCAAAAGTAATCCAAAAGTAACTCCTCCCAACCCTGTGTAAGCGTGTGAGTGTGTGTGTGTGTGTGTGTGTGTGTGTGTGTGTGTGCTTCAAGTGTTGTCTAGCGCAAAGCACCGTCTTCTCGCTCTCTTTTTTTCTTTTCTTTTTTGTGACAGAGAGAGGGAAAGGACTTCCGTCTTTTTGTCGGCGCCATTTTGGATCGGGTGTTATCTTCACCGAGGCTAGATACAGCGAGGCTAGGGTGCTCCGCTCCGTTCGCGAGTACGCAGCGCCAGTTCCGTGGGGGAAAAGCCGTCGCTCGGGGTGGTGAGGGTGATAAGTTTGCGGTGTACATTTTTCCTCGCCGGGCTGCCGTCACACGGCGTCCGGTGAGCGGCTTTGCGGGGCCAACTCTTTCCACTGCTTTTTCTTTCGACCCCCGCTAATGTTAGCCACGCTAGCCGGAGCGCCCAACAAATGGGACCGCTAGCTAGATTAGCCTAGCCCCAGCATCTCTAGCGCCGGCTCCCCATCATCATTACTAATTCACCTTAGTTTTCTCCCCCGACCTCGCCCCGCTCCGCATCCATTGGACACACTAACCAGCTACAGGTAAGACGCTGGTTTAATCGTTTTCAATCGGTTAGTAGTTTGGGGGCGGCGGGAAACTGGTGCAGTTAGTATGGGCCATGTGAAATGGACTAGTTAACCGCCGTTAGCTAGCTAGCGCTGGGTTAACAAGAGAGGGAGCGAGGGGGGAACTTTGGGGCACGCAGCTAACTCGAGGATCGGAGGTATCTAAACGGTTCCAGAGCCGTTTTGTTTAAAAAGGCGAAGCCGGACTAGAAGTCTTCATATACTTTAAGCATAACGGGGACCAGCTGGTGGGTAATTTCGGCGGCCAGCAAACAATCTGCTATAGATACTGGGCCGCGCCGATCATCCACTTTTTTTTAAAAGTGTCGCGCGAACAAATGCTTTTTAATCTCATTTACAGGACGCCGCCGAATACCCTGTGCCACACTTCTGCAAATATACGCCCTAGTGATAAGTGGAAGCTATCCCGTTTCTTTTGGATGGCTGATGTAAAACACAATGTACCTTCTGGTTGCGTCAGCATGGCTGGGCTTTTCCCTCCAACGCATCGTCAAAGTTGCTTTGTGCATCGTTATTGTCCAATGTGGCGGTTTGCGTTGTCTGTGTAATCGTAATGGAATCCATAACCCTGTGTAGTGGTCAATCTATTCGTTAGAATGTCAATCAGTGCTGGTGAATACCGTTACAGTTATGTTTACCTTCTACGAATTGGGAGCAGGGGAGCATCAGATTGAAGATTAAATTCTGCTTGATATTAGGAATAAAACGTTTTTATGTTTCACTTTTTCCTAGACTGGGCATTTACTCAGAACAGAGCAGAAACCCATACACAGCGCCCAGGGGTCCAACGATTAATCAAATATTTGATGAAAATAACCAGCAACTAATTCAATAAATCAATAATGGCAGCCACCTACACATGTGAGTCCGCCATTGTTCTGGTCGACCAATGTCTGCGGACTTCGGTAAGGATGGGATGATCAGCTGCCCACGTTTAGGACGTTCTTCATTGGACGTGTAACTAACAATTCTTTTATAATGGATTTTAATCAGCCATTTTTACAGGCTATTGATCTGTTCATTTTTTCCATTATTTAAACCATTTTAGTATTCACATGGAAGAGCCTACTCTTCTGTACTACCATATATCATTGGTTTCTCACCCAGGCTTACTTATTATCTCAATTGTATTATTTGTGTTGCTGTGGTGCATACATGTCCATGTCCTAATCCAAGAGAATGGGCGGTGCCAAGATTCTGGGAATGGAGACTGGCATTAGGAGCAATGTGCATCGGACACATTTGAGTAGAGAGCAGACCAAACAATGACGCGATTCGACTGCCAATTCATCGATTTATCAAATTAGTTGACGATTAACCGGTTGCAGCTCTATTCTGATGCCACTAATTTTCTGAAATTTTTCCACAACAGCATGTATCAGCTACCTGTGAACAACCTGACTAGGATACGAAGGGCCAGGAGGCAGGTGAAGAAGGCTCTGGGAGATATCGGACTGGAGTACTGTAAGGAGGCAGCAGAGGTAAAACATTGTCGTGAATCCATTTTGAAATCAAAATCTGATGTCTTTGTTCAAAGGATGTTTAAAAATGTATAAATATTTGTTCAATCAGATTTCCAGTTAACTTGTGTGATTTAGCACTTAAACCATCGCTGCGCCTCGAATGGCGCACCTGTGCGTAGCGCTGTCCAGGCCATTATTTAATTGCGCTGAAAGTGTCTGGATGACGCACTAAAAACGGGACACTGAACACTGGACATTACACTAAACAAAGGCCATGTAGCCTACATGGTGTAAATGGAATTATGTTGACATTGTAGACGAGCGTACACACGGATCATATCCGCTGAGGTGTTGTAGGCTCATTGTAGTTCTTTTGCTGGAGCCTTGCAAAGTTAGGACAACAAATCCATTGACTACTAATTCAGAAGATACTGATTATTATTATTGTCTAGTAGGTTACCTCCATAGACACATCCTTTACCGCCAACCGGTACAATTATTGTGCTGACGACGTAGTTCAGTCTGTTAGGCAGAGCGCTGCCCAGTATATGTATTCTGGTGTCCGTGGCTCAATACGCAACACATGCAGCACCTTGGGCTCAATCCTCCCAACCGACGTTTGCTGCAGATCTACTTCTGTTGTTTCCCCATTTCAGCCTAATGAAAACATTTTTTTTTAACTCCGCAAACACAAGTGGATTTGTTTATTATCATTATCTCTATAGCTAAAATAATGTTTGTGTTTACAGAGCGTTAAATAATATTTTGAGATTTTATTATTTGAGCCCCATAACCTTCTGCTATGATACTACTGGTACTTCTGCAATGAAACTACTAGTTAAACTTTATTATTGTACAACAAAATGATTACTTGTGCAGTACAAGTAGTGAAGCAAAATGGGAGGGGGGGTGTCATAGTGTTATATGCTATACGTATATATGGCTGTTTGGTTAAGCTTAAAAATAAAATATTGTGCTGCCCAGTAGCTCAGTCGGATAGGCAGTGCACTGGAAAGCACGCATATGCCTTAATGGCGCGGTGAGTCGGTGGTTCAAAACCCACCACCGACGTATCTGCTAACCCTAATGAATAAAGCTTGGAAAATAAATGGCTTGAATGGGCTGGAAAAAACATTTTAAAAATAAAATACTGTGCCTATTTAGAATAAAGTACATAGAACTCACTCTTGGGTGTGGGATTAATATAATTAATAAATTGTATTAAAAATATCCAACAACACAATTCATTTTGAATTTAATCAAAACCTTGTAAGACAATATATGGATTTCAAATCAATTAACGGTACAACCCAAACTGTACATATATACAGTACAATTTAAGAGAAATGTAAGCGTTTTGAGTGGGGGGGGGGGAACACTATTTCCAAAGTATTATTTGGTGACTTATCGCTGTCCAAGAGAACGGACAGACAATGTCTGTGGGAATAGCGATTGGCAGTGGGAACGACGTACATTAAAGATGGCACTTAATCAATTATTGGTATTTGTATATGGGCAATATTGACGATCATATTGTACAAAATAAACAAACAAGCCTATTGGTGTTATCACTGCACTGCCTGCAGTGCACTAATCGCGCCCCGTGTGAGTGTGCCCTCACCAGGCATCCCTTGAGCGAGCACATGCTACAGTCACCAGAAGAGAACTCTTTGATTATTGAACTACGCTTTAAAATTCTGGATTTATTCAGACATCGCCGATACCTGCGTGAGAGGACGCTGAAGTCGGCTCCACATTCACTGATTCATTCATTTATTCGCCGTTTCGTTAAAAATTATGCTTGTTCTGGAGTGGGATGAGTGGTCCCTGGCGGCGTATGTGAGAGAGCAGTGTCTCTCACACACTCACTGGGAGAGCAGTGTCTCTCGCACACTCACTGGCTCTATCTTTTCTGTTCACCAAAATGTTTAAATCAAACGGCATTGCCGAATGTGAAATTTGGGCGTCCTCATTCGGGGAGAGGGTGATATTGCATGCAACAGCCTGGTAGATGAAGATATGCCAACATGCACGGTAGAGAGACATGACTGAGCGCCGTCGAGCCACACAAACCTCCAGTTCCAAACCCGTTACCATGCAAATTAACCAGTGTTTTACAGTAACAATAATGTTCAACAAAGCACATATTCAACCCGACGAACACGCATGCACACAGGTGCGATAAGTCAAGGGGGGAGGGCGTGCGGTGGCTGACCGGGTAGAGAGCTCGTCCCCCAGACCACAGGCTTTTCTGCAATGTTAATCGTGTCACTGTCTCTCAATAGAATTAATGAAAAACGGCGCTAATTTTCAGTTTTTCTATCTGCCAATAGAGGTTGCTTATGTTGAGCGACACAAGAATACATTTTGAAAATGAATACTTGAAACAAAAGGCGATTGTTGTTGTTTTTTTGCGACAAAATGTAATTAACTACTTTGAATCTAATTTCAAAAACTAATAGCATCAATTTATATATAAAGTTATTATTCAAATTTTCCTTGCTGAATGTTGTTGGACTAGCTATTGATCTCCCTCGACACTTAATTTGAAATGGTAAATAATAAACTGACTCTGGGGGCTGGCTATGAGGTGCAGGGTGTTAGACCTCTGCACGCATCCAGGCCCAGTGTTTGTTTTCAGCACATGTGGTGCCTTCAGATCGCCTCCCCTCAGTCATGTACTGAGGGGGTCTGCTGGTCCCTGCTCTCTAATCCCCCTGCGCACTAACACTGTCAATTTAAATATGAGAAAATGGCGCCTGTGACGAAAAATGTATTTATACATTAAAAAATAAAATTACTCTGATCAATGGCGACTATCTGATCCAATTAGTTGGCAGCTTAATCGATCTAATTGATTGCGCCATTTAAGTGCCTGTCCCTACACCTTTCTAAGCTAAAGCCTTTTTAGAGCACATGCTATTTATTGCACATTTAGTCCTGAAGTGAATAAAATCTAAATTCCATTGTCTGATGCAGTAGACTGAAATCTTTTCTTCTTTTCAGGACTTCAAGGAGTTCTCACCCAACGATCAGTACTTCAAGGGAACTCTTTGCCTGGAAATCTCCTCTTGGGATCCAGCAGCCTCTAAAACACAGGTCAGTGTAGTGTGGTTGGTGTTCTTTGTTTTCTAAATTCTGTCTCATCTTGAGTCTCTGTTGAGGCTTGTGACTATGCTTGAATTTAATGTATGTTTTTTAATTGTTTTTACAGGAATACAGATCCAAGCCATTTTGCTGCACAGAGTGTCCCTTTTCCTCTAAATACTACTCTGGTTACAAGAACCACTTTCGCAATGTCCACCGGCAAAACTTTGAGAACAGCATCTTGCTCAACTGTCCATACTGTACCTTCACTGCCGCAAAGCGCACAATGGAGATCCATGTCAAAATATTCCACATCCCCAGCGCCACCCGCACGCCCACCTATGGTGCCCTTGCCACAACGGTGTCCGTGCCCCCTAAAGACAACAAGGTGTGGCCGGACCGGGCCAAGCCCGGCGACAATGTGGAGAAGGCCATGTACTTTTGCAAAAAATGTACTTACCGTGATCCTCTTTACAACGTGGTGCGACGACACATCTACAGAGAACACTTCCAGCATGTGGTGTCTCCTTATCTTGGCATGGTGTCTGAGTCCTCTGTTAAGAACGGTGCCAGTCCTGTCAATGGAAACAACATCCTCTGCAAGCGTTGCCAGTTCTCCACACGCAGCTACGAGGCACTGGTGCAACATGTAGTAGAGTACCATGAACGCATCGGGTCCCAGGTGACAAGCATGATTGGCCATGCCAACGTCATGGTGAACCGCTCGCAGGCTTTCCCCGGCGCATCTCCCAAGTCAGTGGTAACTGCAGCCAGCCGCAGCCTCACATCGGAGCAGATAAGCCACATGATGCGCGGTGGCAATTTAAAGCAGGGTTCCGCACTCCTCAAGAGCCGCGGTGGAAAGGTGGGGCAAGGTGGGTCCCTCAACACAGGACAGACACAGAAGTGGAAGATCTGCACAGTCTGCAATGAATTGTTCCCCGAGAACCTGTACAGTGCACATTTTGAGCAAGCGCACAAGGCCAAGAAAGTGTGGGCAGTGGCCAAGTACATCATGAAGATCCACAATTTCACCAGCAAGTGCCTGCTGTGCAACCGCTATCTGCCCAGTGACACCCTGCTCAACCACATGCTTATCCACGGTCTGACATGCCCACAATGTCACTCTGCCTTCCACAACGTGGAGAAGATGATAGACCACGTCAAGGCTGTGCATCCCGATGACTACGTGGGTCCACCAGCTGTTGCACCACTGACATTTGACCTTACCATCAAGCAGGACAAATCCAACAATGTTCAGCTAGTGGTGATCACCTTCAACATGAAAGAGTCCAACATGAAGGATGCTGCCATGAAGGATTCCACAACTAATGGGCAAGACGCCGCTGCGTCCTCGCATGGCACCCCTCCTTTGGTGAAGGTCTCCGTGCCCAAAGCCTTGGAACGCAAAAATGATTTGCCATCCTCTCGTCTCATGTCTGCCTCTGGACTGTTGGATGACAAAAACGAAGTGGGTAAAACGCTGTGCCCGCTGTGCTTCACAATTCTCAAGGGCGACATTGTAAATGCACTGGCACTGCACTTGCGTGAACGCCATCAGGTGCTCCAAACAATGCACCCAGTAGAGAAGAAGATGACCTACAAGTGCATCCACTGCCTGGGTGTCTACACCAGCAACATGGTGGCTTCAACAATCACACTCCATCTGGTGCAGTGCCGGGCTGTTGGCCGTTCTCATGCAGGACTTGGGGTCGGCGCAAAGTCTGCCCTCACACTCAACTCTTCAGGTGCCGGTTTCCTGAAACGGCAGCTCCCGCCACAGCCAGCATCCAATGTGAAAAGGTTTAAGGGAGCCGACTCGAAAGTGTCGGGCGGAGCTATCCGGCCCGACACGGATCTGGCACTGGATCCACGCAGTTACGAACACAAGACGTACGAGGCTCGCAAGGCGTTTCTCACAGCCTACTTTAACAAACGACCCTACCTCTCTGCCCGTGAGGAGGAGAAGCTCTCAGCAAGCCTCTGGCTGTGGAAGTCTGACATCGCCAGCCACTTTCTTAACAAGCGACGTGCTTGCGAAAAGGATGTAGACTCTAAGAAGTCGTCGGTGCTGCTCGGCTTTGACATGCAGGCACTTGAAAAGCTTCAGCATGACTTAGACTTTGACCATCTGGCTGCCGCTGGGACAGAACCACGGCGGCCTGGCCGCCTCAAGTCTGGCAAGCCGTCCATGAACAAGAACAAGCCAAACGAGGTGATCAACTGCACTCCAAAGCTCAGCACGTACACTGAGACCATCTCCATTGACTCTGACAGCGAGCCTGAAAGTGAGCCCACTGTCCCTCCTCCGAAGGAAATTAAAAAGATCAACAATGATGAGATCATCCCCGTAGATGATGATGACGACGACGACGATGATGATGATGATGCTGTAGTTGTGCAAGAAGACAGTGTGGCTTCAACCAATACCACTACCGATAACGGCCTCCCAGTAGACCCCCCAAATAATTCCCAAATTGACACCGCAGTGGAGGCACCCGACGATGGCCAAGTTAACATGACGAATGATGTTGTCTCAAATGACAGCCCAGTCGAGGCACCTGTTGACGCCCAAGCCAACACGTCAAATGACGCAGCGATTGACAGCCCAATCGATGCACCGTTGGACCCTGTAATGGATACTTCGGACAACCCGATCGATACCGTCGATCCCCCAATTGATGATCAAATGGACACCCAAATAGACACAAACAACCTCAACGATGGCAAAGCAAGCACGTTGGTAGCGCTCTGCTAATGCCCCGATCCAAAAGGCGTGCCTTGTCTTTTATTTTCCTTATAAATTTGCTGATGTTGAGCAACTGTTGACGGTATTTAATTGAAACATGTTGGACTTGCTGGCATGGTAAATGAAAATACTGTAGACTTGATACTGACCGTCACAACAGTATTTGAGTGAGAGAACACGCTCTATTATTGTGCAAATAGTGTATGGCTTCTGTAAGTGGCATCATTTGTGACATTGTAAATACACTATCCATTGTACTTTATTAGGATTACATGCTTTCTGCATTAGTTCACTGATTTTACGGAACCCATTATTTTCCTCACTTTGATATTTTTTTTTTGTCATTTGTGAAATGAAACTGTACTGGCATTTCACTCATAGCAAATGTAGGATATGCTAATTGTCTATGTACACCTTTAAATAAATAAGCTTATTTCATAAACCATGTGTTCTGTTGATTTTACAAAGCATGTGTTGTGTTAATTTCATCATTAACGGTGATGTGCCACATCAAATATTTTTTTTTGTTGGCATATTGTTACTTTGATTAACACTGACAAAGCTTCCTGTTTGAAGAGAAATGCCACCGGAAATTCATGTTTAAATATGTTCTTCCTTGATGTTAGCCAATTTAAAACATTCCAATCTTTTCCCTCTTCTTGCCGCAGTACTTCGCTGGCATATCTTAGCCATACAGAACCCAGTGAAGATTGACGCAACTGATCACTTCTAAATGTTTTTATTTCAATCCGATATGTGAGTTATTACACGACCAACATGTGGTTACATAAAATTTAATTTGATTATTCTTACCCAGTGTAGTGGAAAGTTGAAAGATATGGCATTTGAGGTGGGACTAGCTTGAGTTAGGTTTATTTGAACTGAATGTACATGTTTAAAGATGTTGTGAAATGTGAATATGAATGTAAAATACTGATTTTGAAATCAATTCAAATGTATGAGACGTATTCGCAAAATCTTCACATCTGTGGTAGATATTGTCATTTAAAAAATTTGCACATTTAAACCAAAGGGCAGGTGAGCACAAATGTGTAAATGGGACAAAAAAAAATACAAAAAAATTAAAGGTCGCAGGGTTTCAGTCTATATCTCCACAGATGTCAGTTTTCATAAGCTCTAAGAAGCTACTGCTCCATTCAATTTTATTTTATTTTTTAAATGTCAAATAATTTTGAAACGTGGATTTCGGCACGACAAAGTGAGCACAGCTAATGATAAAAGTGACACGGTAGCAGGTAATTTGTGGATTCTTGTGCATGCAAGTTTAAGTGCTTTAATGAGAAATGCCAGTCAAAACTATCACATTGCAGATTGAGAATATACTTAATATCAAAGGATGTTGGTATTGAAACGTATTGGGCCTGAGGCTTGAAGTAACAAAAATTAAGGGTTGCGTTTTCAAGGAATTTCACGAGATGTAGATATTGCGATCAGGGGCACTAAAAGATTTGCAGCATACGCCTGCACTTGGGAGGAACACTGTTGGTATGTATATATGCAATTGACAGATCCGTGTCTTGACGTGTTTCGCCTGTCTGCATTCAGTGGTGGGGTGTTTTTAACCTGTTTATATATATATATATATATATATCAGGGGCGATTGCTTTAAGACTGCAAGGGAAGCCCAGCTTCCCCTAACATGTCAGAAAAATAAATGGTCAAATGTACTGTGTTTGTTGTGTGCACACGTCATTGACTAAATATGTGCTACAATGCGCTACATTTTTCTTCATAATCGTTTTTTATCACTAACTAATACAACTTTATTCCCGTTTTGAAATCATTCTCTCCATAGCGCTCTGTGTCAGCGCTGGAAGAGTGGGTTGTAACCAGCTAAACTGAACTTATACGGTGAAATGCATAAGCGATCTGCTTTGACACGCCCCCGGACTGCGCTACGTCAACGGGGCTTCAATGGGGAAGCATGATATGGTACGCTGAACGTAAAACAGACACGTTGAAACTGCACAGCGATTGGTTTACCTGCTGAATTTTGTCCCCGCCCGGACGCCCGGCTTCTCGCATTAACTTACATGGGAAATTGGGA